>QAXH01004159.1:234-21784 GCA_004335635.1 Chloromonas sp. AAM2 | reverse complement strand
CCCATGGCCCACACAAAGTCCAGGCCGCAGCATGCAGTTCAAGCGTCAGAGCCAAGCCCAGTCTGTGAGCGACCAATGATGTCCAAAACGCAAGGCCAAAATCCCTTCGTGGCCGAAGGACCCTCAGCCTTGGCCCCTGGGGGGGGCATGTAATCCAGATTGCTGGGATCAGTCCCAGGTGAGCACGTTGCCTGTTATTGGAATTCATTTTTGAATTGCAAGACACTAGTGTCCTTGTAAAGATATCATTGGGCGCAAAGAGCAAAGAACACAGGACGGGAGACAAAGTCTGGACCTAAGGTGGCAACTGGTTTCGTTTGAAATTTATGCCAACTGAAGTCAAACTCACTGTGTGGTTAGGCGAGTCGCCTTAAGGCATGGGACATGTGCAAATGGCTTCACACTAGCTGCGTAGTTAGCTTTGTGATGGCCCTGGCTTTGTTCAAACTATGGCATTGGCAAGGATAGCGTCCCTAGGGGTGACTGCGGCCGTCTTAAAGGGCCGGAATCCCTTCTAAATGCTGGTTGGATTCTCTGTCTAGCTGGGATTGAAATTTTCATGCCAGACGGAATTGTCCCAGAACTGGCCCATTGTCCTTTCTTTTTCTCTCTCTGGCTGCTGGACTGTAACATACCATGGGGCACTTGACACTTCCCAGCCAAGGGCATGGGTGATCAGAGCCTAACCAAGTCGTCAGGGTCCTCCACCACCACCGGCCCCTCCTCGTCGTCACTGCACTCTGGCAAGTAGCCCCCCAGCAGTTGCATGTCGTATTCCCAGCCCAGCCGCAAGCGCAGTAGCTGCTTGAGCTCTGCAGCGGCACCGACCAGCTCAGGTGTTACTTCACGGTCATTCTCCTGCACACCAACAACCAACGTATGCCACATCCTCATATGGTGCATGTGGCGGGTAACAGTCGGCATGGTTAATTGCAACCAGCCCTGCTGTGCACACAGCCCTGCACAGGCTGCACAAGGCAGTGGCACCGGCCATGCAGCACATTGGTATGTGGTGACAACCAACTACGTTCAACTCATGCCACCCACCATGCTTCAACCTTGCTGGCCACACATGCTGTGATCACACGTCCAGCAACTAGTGTGTTCCACCATCATGCTTGTGCTTGTACACCTGCTGCTTGATAAGCGCAAACTACTACAACAAACACACTATACCTGCAGCATGCTGAAGAAGCTTCCCAGCATGTGGCGCAGGAAGCTGTCAGGCAGCAGCTCCTCCACAATGCTCACTCCAAAAGGTGCAGCAGCACCCTCAGCAGGCATCGCGCCCGGTGCCGCCCCCATACTAACCTCCAATTGATGCCGTAGCACGTGCAGTAACTGCAGGTTTGAACATCGCAATGTGTGGCACACATTGAATGTGTGACTATGGGTTCACATGTTGCCTTACACACATGTGTGAGAGCAAGGCCGTGCGGCAGGGACCGTCAAAATCAGGCAATGAACCAATAAGTGCCATACTCATGTCAGTGTAAGTGCCTTAGAGCAACAGTAGCATGAGCAATGCTATTCAAGATTGCTCGCCGGTTTGCTTGGATCAGTGTGCGCAACTACCACACATTGCCAGTCTTGACAGGCAGGCCCCACCGTGACATAGTGTGACGTGGATGTGTGCAGTGCCGCTGCCTCGCAGCCCAGCAGCAGCAGCAGCAGTGCCTTCCACTGCGCATACCCGCCAAGTGTCTGACCGTACACAAAGGCGATGAAGGCAAACTGCAGCTCGCCCAGCAACATGTCCATCTGACCGCCATACTGCTGTACCAGCACCTGCAAGCAGGCCATGTTGGTCGCGTGTGGAGTCAGCTACCATCAGCACTCAAAAGGCTAATGTAATGCCCCAGGCAAGCCAGAACAGCTTTGATTTTGATGGGCCAGACCAGAAGGGGTTCAACCACATGCCCAAAGTGAGTCCACAGACACAACAGGTCGTGGTTCCATGGGGCTGGGAAGGTGTGACAGGTCCGTTGCAGGACTATTCAGCTGCTGTATGCCTGTGTCACGTGCTTGACACACGACATGAGTATGCAAGTGCTGAAGCAGGGTGGCACTCAGAACGTAGACAGACATGATTGATCAAGTACATGTGAGCACGGTTGCACTGTAGACACGCGTACCTGTTGCAACAGCCTTGACTTGTCCATGTTGAGCGCAGTCAGCTCGGCAGGCGTGGCGCCCGCATGCTTGACCATGCGGGGCATGTGTGTGTA
Organism: Chloromonas sp. AAM2; assembly: GCA_004335635.1. NCBI lineage: Eukaryota > Viridiplantae > Chlorophyta > Chlorophyceae > Chlamydomonadales > Chlamydomonadaceae > Chloromonas > Chloromonas sp. AAM2. The sequence goes on along the minus strand of QAXH01004159.1, from coordinate 19,556 downwards.
GGAGCAGCGGCCCAGGGTTGAGGGGGCTGGCTGCTTGGCTGGGGCCTGAGTCTGTGCAGGGCTGTCTTCAACATGCATACCTTCGTCACCTGCATGCAGCAATACAGGACACAGGGCCGCATTGTTAGTAAGTTTTGGTCAGGGCGTGAATTTACATGTGGCAAGATGACCCCAAGAGCATGCCCGAATTGGGTGTGTTAGTTCAGATGATGGAGACAAAGCTGGTGCAGACACTCAGGTTGCTTCTGCCTTACCGGGTCGTGTATTTGTTGCTGCCATTGGTTCCCCAGGCCCCTGCATTTCTACATCCACAGGCTGCAAGGCAGCCGCTGCTGCGGGCTGCTGAGCCACATGGCTCTGGCCCTGGCCCGACAAGTTTGCCGCTTGGAGAGTGGGCCCCTGCCTTTGCTCCTGCTGCTGCTCCTGCTGCTGCTGCTGCTGGTCCTGCTGCTGCTCTTGCTGCTGGTCCTGCTGCCTCTGCTGTTGGCGGACTCGGCCTTCAGTCAGATGTTTCATCAATTGCCGCTCTGCCTGCGTCCTGGGTTCAACTAGCTCCAACTCTGATGCCTCCGCTATGATGCTCATGTCACCAGATGCCGGCGATAGCCGATGTACCAATTCAGGTGTGATGCGGTCACTGATGTGTGACCATGCTGCGTGGGCTGGCAGGTTGTACGGTGCCATGCCAGCATCAAAATCGTACCGCTTGACCCCTGTTGTGTACCGCCCTGCTTCTTCCTCTTCTAAACACATCAGAGTTTCAGTGGCTGGATTCCACCGTCTGACTACCACCTGACGGGGCTGGAGGTGCAGGAAGAAGCCAGTGACAGGGGAGGCGCCAGATTCAGCAGAAACGGCTCGGTAGGTGATGAAGTGTGCACCTGATGCGCGCATAGATCACGTCAAGAATGCTTTGAGGGGGCATGTACTCTGTACAAATACCGAAGATCAGGTTGATTGCTATGTCAGGCATGGGCATCGCAAGGCTGCGATCTGTCAGTGATGTTGACTAGAAGAGGTTCCTTCAGCGTGCCTCGAGTAAACACCTGGTGGCAGCATCTTCACGCCCTTGAATTTGGGGCCGGTGGCGAAGGTGTAGTGGTTGATGCCCAGGAGAGTGCCGGGTGGAAGATCTAGAACCAGCAGAGAGGCCCCTTGGGCTGCCAGCTCTTGAGCAAACTGAGGATCGACATTTACTGTATAAGGGGGATCTGCTTGCATGATGGCACGTCTGAGGTGTTTATACTCAGGGACAACGACACTACTTTAGTTTGAGCTTCAACGTACGCTCATGAGGTGCCGGGCCTCACTCCCACTCCATACACCTCACACTTTTTACATGCCACATACGTCCATTTGCTGCCACGCTCTAATGTCTGATGCAATCCAACATGTCCACAGCTTCCTCCTGACGCGCTCTTCGCTTGTTGCCGGGGAAGGCAGTGTCGGGCCCGGCGGTCGCGCGGCCGCCATAATGTCTAGGGTTCTTGCGTACGACGATCCCGAGTCACAAGCACCGCTTGCGCCCGGGCTTAAATGGTACCTGTGCCATTTCGCTCACAAGTACTTGAACTTTAGGACTGCCGAGCTCGAGGCGCTGGCAGGCATGGCTGGGTGCCCAGCGCACGCCATTACCTGGCGCATGCCTACCAGCACAGTGCCTGAGCTGCATCCCTTCTGGGCCGTGGCCCTGCCATCGGATGAAGTGGCGCAGAAGGTGGCTTCCAGAAGCATGCTCACGAAGGTGGGCACGGAATGCCACAGACTGCACTCATTTTGACTTCTGAGGCGTAGACAGTGCGTTGACCACAGTGTACATTGGTCACACAGCTGCTCTCGGATGTCAAATTCTGGTTGTCACTCACGTAATCAGTGGTAATCAGTACAAGGCTGAGCTGTGCAACTTAAAGGCACTGATTCAGTCATGATTTTAGGACTACTGCCACGGCTACAACTTTATTAAGTGCCGTATCTTGTTGGTATTTGTCTGCAAAACCCGGGCCTTGCTGGAGCATTTAATTACACTCCTGATTGCATAGCTCAATCATCATATCACAGCGTCACTAAACGTGGCCATGGTACGCATTCGTCTCATCCCAGGGTCTGTACGAGCTTTGGGGAGAGGGTGGCAGCTGGGAGGAGCTGGAGGCAGCCATCAGGGCATACCCGGACCACTTAAAGGCGCCCTGGATAGCAGAAAACCTATCCTTCAAGGTGGGAAGGCACCAGGGGTGGGGGTCAGGACAGCATGTAGACAAGTGCTGCACGGCGGTGGAACTTCCTACTTATGGCGGCTGGCAGGCCCCCACTAGGCGCATGACAGGGAGTTGTTATATGCACTTCTCTTTCGTTATAGACACATATTCTGCAACTGACAGGCAGACTGGCAACGTTTCTAAAGTCCTTGGCGTGTTGCTCATTGCACAGATCAACGTGTGCATGCATGGCAAGGCGCTTGACATGGCCACCCAGCTGGACTACATGCACAGGCTTATGTACGTGGACTTCAAGGTGAGACACATACACACACACACACACACACACACACGCACGCACGCACGCACGCACGCACGTGTAACAAACGCAGCTTACGTAGGTCACATAATTGGTAAGTGTTGGTAAGATTGTAGTTGATGTGATTTGTAAGATGTGTGGCAGAGCGACACTGGAAGCACACTCACTTCAGTGGGCCGCTTGAGGTCAAAAGCAAGGGCTAGTTGTCGCTCAAGGGCTGAATGTGTGACGTGAGGGCTGGGTGGCGCTGCAGAGCACCCTCAGCCTTGTGCGCTTCTAGAGGTCAAAAGCAAGCAGGACATGGCCCCACTGCTAGCGGGCTCGGCCTGCAGCAGTACCTGCCTGCTGACAGGACTGGGCTGTAGGACGCGCATGGTCTGTCAACACCAGCACAACGCTCTGCGCAGGGCAAAGTCAACCTCAAGCAGCCGGATGTGGTGTTCCGGCTACAAGTGGTGGACAACAACGGTGTCAACGGCCTGGGTGATGCAGGAACGGTAGGTGACATAATGCAGGCGCAAGTTCCAACAGCAGCAGAACCAGCAGCAGCCAAAGAGACTCCTGCCACCGGCTTTAGCGGCCAGCGCTGCTGTCACTGGTTTGGCCACCCTGGCTGTCTCCGCGGCTGGCTCCGTGCCGCTGCCGTCGCGTCTGCGACTAGGGTCAACCTCGACGTGCAAGCACACTGTTTGTTGTCCTTGCCTTGCCCGCCATGCAGTTGCCATTCCGGCTATACTTTGGTCGTCAGGTGGCTGCCTACAGTCACTCCGCGGTGCTGCACTACAACCTGCCCGCCCGGCCGTACATAGGACCCACCAGCATGGACCCGGAGATGGCATTCATCATGTGCAACCAGGCGCAGGTAGTGGGCAGATGGCAGTGGCACTCTGATGCAGGCACCTGGCTCTGGCTCAGCAGACTGTGTTAGAGGGGTTAACCTTACCCCACACCTCCACCTCTGCATCATGGCGATACAAAGCCTGAGCATTTGAGCTTGTGAGCCTAAAGCTGACTACAACCTGCAACCTGTGCCTTGGCTGCTGCTATGGCTGCAAGACCTTGCATGATAAGCTGCATGGTGGTGCTGACACAGAGCATCTCAGGAGCGCCCCCACAGCATGGTCACTGTACGTGTTTGCAGCGTGTGTGGCTGCCGTTCGGCTGCAGGCACAGTACTATCACAGCATAGCGCGTAGTCCTGCCACTGTATTCATGGTGTATACGTATGTTCATAGCGGGTGTGTGTTTTGTGTATGCCTGTTGTTTTGCTGCAGGTACAACGGGGGCACCTGGTGTGCGACCCTTACATTGGCACCGGCAGCATTGCGGTGGCAGCGGCGCACCATGGCGCGTATGTCATGGGCACCGACATAGACATACGGGTAGTCAAGATGGTAAGCAACAGTTGGACATGGGAGGTGCGATGCAGAGGTGCATTGGCTGGGTCATGTGCAGGTGGCCCGTCAATCCTTTGTGCTGCCCATACCACAGCTGGGCGTATCGTGTGTCAAATGAACCCGGCTGCGGATGTTGCCTGGCCTGTGCGAGCTGAACGCCGCTGCATGTATTGTCTCGCCTATGTTTCCACAGGGTAAGGTGGATGGCTCGGGTCAACCGCTGGACATCTACACCAACTTCCGGCACTACGGCATGCCCGGGCGCCTGCTGGGGCTGGTGGCCGCGGACATGCACACCCCCTGCTGGAGGCAAGGGTTAGAAGGGGTGGGTGCATGGGGCGGTTAGGAGGGATGCATCTTGACCATTTGGCTGTGGGTGTGCCTTGCCATGCGCATAGGGGAATGTACCGAGGGCCACATGCAAATCACATAGGATGTAGGTAGGGATGACATCATGTCAAAGAAGCATCCCTGGTCCTGCATGGCTATTTCATGATGCATGCTGCGCATGCAGTGTGTGTGCAAGCCCACGCACAATCAGAGCTGGCAGTGACAGCTATGCCAAACTGCCTCATCAGGCACATCCCTGCTGCCGGTCATTCGTGTGTTTTTTGTCCGAGATGCATCTTCCTGCCTGTCCGCTGGTGTGCAGATATTCCACAGCATCATTGGCGATCCACCATATGGTGTGCGGGCGGGCGGCAGAAAGCTGGTGGCACGCGACATTGCCATTCATGACCGGGAAACACACATCATGGGAACAGGTAGGGGGACACAGCCATTTAAACATGGCTGCTGCTTGTGGCCTCGGCATGCGGCTCTCAACATTGGCGTACACGTAGTAATTCAGTGATTGTTGGCTTGAACTCGAGTGCCAGATGATGCAACAGAACCAGCCTCAAAGCACAGCGGGTTGCTAAGCTTGTAATTCTGCATGTCCATTAAGATCCGCATCCATTTCTCAGACCGTAACATGGACGTTTTGTCTGTTCTGCACATGACTGCTTGCAGGCGCTTACAGCCTTGGCGAGTGCATGCGGGACCTGCTTGACTATGCAGCCCGCATGCTCATAGTGGGCGGGCGACTGGTGTTCTTTTTGCCAGCCACTATAGAAACGTACGACGAGTCCGAGCTACCGGCACACCCTGCACTGAAGATCTTGTATAACACGTGAGTGAGGCTTTGATCAACAGCATTCGCGGCTTTTGGCAGACGTGGAGATTGATATTTAATTGAGGTTGAGGTTGCCAAGTTTGGATTGCAAAGACGTGGCGGTTAGTCATAAGCAAGGCGTGGTATCCTGAATTGATCCGTTTCCTGTTGTTGTTCCTGTTTCCTGCCCGCAGGGAGCAGTTGCTTCACAAGCGTTACAGTCGGCGGCTCATCACCATGGAAAAGCATACAGCCTATGACGCAGCAGCAGCTGCCACGTTCCATGCAGCAAAGCCTGACCCCACCATGCGCATAGATCAATTGCATGATCTGGTGTACGAGCAATATGAGAGGGACGAGAAGGGAAAGCTCATTTACTCAGACGCTGTGCTAAGCCAGAGGAAATTCAGGGGTAAAAAGTTGTGATGAACAAAACCGGAACAATACTGGCATTCTTACTATTCTTTTGCCGCCGTTTACAAGGAGGGAGTGCACACCATGAAGCATGTCCAACGCAAATATCATCTGCCTGCGTGGCCCTCCAGTTGCTGAGGCCAGTTGGATATAGCTTCCGTGGCCAGTGTACACAGGATACCGTGTGTGGTCTTCGTCCAGACCAGGGTGCCTTACTAGTGCTAAGAGGCCTTGGTGGATCAGTGCAGCCTTGATCTGTGAGATTGAGGCTTCAGTCACTCGCACGATATTACGAGTGACGTCACACGTCATTGGTGTTCATTGACAACTAATTCATTTGTTATTCCCCGACAACATCGTTATTGTTCTGTAAGCTGATTGTTCCTGGTGATGCTGGTGGCATGCACAGCTACTTGACTCCTGCCAGCTCCAGGGCTTGCCGTATCATGTCCATGGGCACTGCACGGACGCACAGGCGTGTCATCACGACATGCGCTGCCGAGGCACAAGCGCATCAATTGGCCAGTCATTCAGTGGTGGGTTCCGTGGCCACACAAGCAACCTTTGTGCGCAATCCATAACCGCAAGTCCTAGCGCTGATGCCAACCCGAGCCTTGCGATGTCGAGCAGGCGGTAATTGGTGGTGGCGCTGCGGGCATGGCAGCAGCGCGCGAGCTTCTGCGCGAGGGCCATCGCGTGACAGTCTTCGAGATGGTGCGTGGGCATGCTTGCATGGGCGCACATGGGATAGGTTCCGCGCCTCAGCTCTACTAGCATGCGGGTTCCGCGCTTCAGCTCTACTCAGCTCTACTAGCACATGGCATAGGTTCTGCTCCTAGCTCCACAGCAAGCTAACAGTGGATTAATTACCGCTGATGATACTGTTGCATGGGGCTACGTGCATGGTTACTGTTGCATGATGATGTAAGGCTTTGTATGATTTGATCCAGGTGCTGACTCTCACCACATGCGTGTCCTCAGGGTCCCACACTGGGCGGCACATGGGTGTACGATCAGCGCACAGACAGCGATCCAGAGGGCAGGCAGCCCAGTAGGACCCGCGTGCACAGCAGCATGTGGGTGATGCAGCCTCACGGTGAAGGTGCACAGCAGCATGTGGGTGATGCAGCCTCATGGTGAACGTGTACAGCAGCATGTGGGTGATGCAGCAACGTGCACAGCAGCATGTGGGTGATGCAGCCTCATGGTGAACGTGCGCAGCAGCATGTGGGTGATGCAGCCTCATGGTGAACGTGCACAGCAGCATGTGGGTGATGCAGCCTCATGGTGAAGGTGCACAGCAGCATGTGGGTGGTGCAGCCTCATGGTGAACGTGCATAGCACCACACAGTATGAGTGCCAGGTACAAGTCCAGTCGCACACCTGGGATGGTATGCAAGCCAGCATGACATCGGCTGTCAAAAGCGCTGCAATGAGTGATGTGCCAAGTAGTGCCCGTTTCCAAAACAGTTACACTGATCAAACGTTGGGCCTGCGGTGTCGCCACATTTACACAGCACAGCCCTTGACAGTTGCTGCCCTTGGTAATCATTACTGTCCAGGACGTCCACAAGCTTGCGTTTCCAAAGACGCAACATCAACAACAGTGGGGCCAAGCAACAACTCCAGCTCGTGGCACTCAGAATCCCATGTGACGCCATGCATCAAACCTAACATTACCACTCTGGTCCCATGGCTGTGCCCTCAGGTATCGCAACCTGCGCACCAACCTGCCACGCGAGGTGAGCGGACAGGGGGTGGCCTGCCCAGCAGCCAGCGGTAGCTTTGCAGCTGCCAGAACACCAACATAGCAACGGTCCACCAAAACCATACAGAGCGGAGCACGGAGGATAGGCTTGAGCTGCTTAGGAACTAACAAGGTTGTGCCGTAGCACTGCCTGAACCATCCAGAGCGTCAAGAGAAAATCAGCTCCAACATCCTTGAGCAGCATGTTACCAACAGCACAGACTCATTCATTTCAGAGACATGATTGGTTGTCTGGGCCGGTTCAGCCTGTCAAGTCAGCTTCATATGTGAGTTCGCTCCCTGCATGGTCAGTGCAGGTGATGTCATTCAGCGATTTTCCCTTCCAGCCTCAGGCCATGGGCCTGGTCGCGGCCGGTGCACGCTATGCCCATGCAGCACCACACACACGCACCAGCCCCGGCCCCGGGCAAGGCAGCGACCACACCCCGAGCAATCAGCCCCCTACCGCTGTGGGCCCATGTGACTCGATCGATCCTAGGCGGTTCCCAAGCCACGAGGAGGTGCTTAGATACCTTCACGCATACGCCACCTTCTACGAGCTCACTCCACATGTCCAGGTCAACACGCAGGTGTGGCATCCCAGTCACCTGCATTCTCACCGAGTCCGTGCTGCCCTGCATGATAAGCAAACGGACTCGCTTTTCAAGGCGGTACAACCATTTGTTCCTACGTCATGGGTAAATTACAACATTCTGGACGTGCTCTTTCGTCAAGCCAGCATTGTGCAGAACAAGCACCCTTAGCCAGTTACAGTTGGCTGTGACATCAACACAGGTAGTTGACAGTTGGCGGTGAGCTTTTCGCACAGGTGCTGTCAGCCACCCCTGTGCCAGCACAACCATTACAGGCAGCGGACCAGCCGCAGCATGACAGCAGCGGCACGCAAGGCCTGCCCATCCAGTCGCAGCCAACCCAAGGCCCACCAGTCCGCTGGGTCATACGGACTCAGCAGCAATTGGACCATCATGGGCAGGCGAATGACTCTGGCCCTGCGCACGGGGCCATGCCCATGCCAGGCAGCGCCCAGCCCCAGACATGGGAGTTTGATGCACTGGTGGTGGCCAACGGGCACTACACCGAGCCCAGGTGAATGATCCAATGCACTGACAGCGTTACGCAATGCCACAAAACTGATTGCTGCGGGCTACCTTTGCCAAACAGTCTGCACCAACAGTCGTCCCTCTAGTTGCAGATCAACATGGAGAACACACGACGCTGATTGCCCAAGTACTCGTGCCCTGCTTATAACAATTCAATGAGCAAACAATAACACTGATGTGGTCACACCTTGGCATGGCATTGGTCGCTGCTAGCTGTCTGTGCCCATGCTGCACCAATAATCGTCTCTCTTTAGCGGAGTTGTTGATTGACTCCAACTGACAAACTAGCCTTGCCCTGCGGACTGTAGGCAGAGAAGCAAGTTATAGCTGTGCGACACACCATGCACGTGCTGTTGCTGTTGCCTTGAGCACAAGGAGCGGCTAAGCTGGGTTGAAGCTTCCAAAAAAAGAAGTTTGCCAGTTCTGGGACAATTTGTGTGAACATGTCTGTGATACTGCCAGGAACCATTGTCATGCACGACAAACGGAACTGTCACACCACACTTCACACACGCACCACAATCACACCGGGTCCAATGCCAGTCCCAGGAATTGTCCCAGAACTGGCATTTGTTTTTTGCGCGCTGCCACTGGCATGTGTCTTTCTTATGCGGTCTTTCTCTCATTTCAATAGCTGATTCAACCCTTCAATTGCACCCTGTGTTGCCCAGTTTGCCGAGTATTCCCGGCATGGAGTCCTGCCCCGTGCGTCAGATGCACAGCCACAACTATCGGGAGCCAGAACCCTTCAGAGACATGGTGGGAGGCACCGCAGTGACAGCGTGACAGCACTAGTTATGCTGACGCCTTCAATTGCTAGCATGGTTGGCAGCAGCAGCGTTGTTGTCGCGTTTGCAGCCCGAAGACCCTTGCATTCAATCCATGTGCTGACGCATGTGCTCGTTCGTCCCCTGCTTGTCCCCTGTGTGCATCAGGTGGTGCTGGTGGTGGGCGCATCCAACTCGGGAGAAGATATCAGGTGGGGGTCTGGCTGCGCCTCCGCCTTTCTTTTGTCCCTGAGCACCGGGCTCCACTCAAGTCCCCCCAACATCTTGTGCTCACGTGCACCGCTGGAGCGGAGTTGCAACTACAATGAGAAGATAGTTTACCACACAGTTGTGTGTGGAACCAATGTGCTGTACGTGTGGTATGGCCTGCTTGCAGTCGTGAGCTGTCCGGTGTAGCCAGCCGGGTGCTGCTCAGCGCCCGCACATGGAAGGAGGGGGAGCTGGGACCGGAGGTAGCCCCCTACGGCGACGGCAACAATATCCACAGGTATGACGGATCAGGTGCCGCGTTACCATGCCACACACTGTGGGTGTGGCCAGTAGTTGGCCGCCCAGTTTGTTGTGTGTTTGAAGTTTCTCTCAGGACTTCGGGCGGGCTTGTGCACGCTTTACTGCACCAAAAAATTAATAGTAGTAATAAGCAGGCCTCAGTGGGGCACACGGCACTGACCCAACACTGCCCTTACAGAAACGGGTTCAAGTGCATGACTCAGGAATTGTCCCTGAAATGGCAAACTTTGTTTTTGGTTGTCCTTGTATGACCTGCTGCTGTTTTTACTAGTCCCCACTCGCACAGCCGTCTCTTGGCTTTTTCAGCACTGATGGGTAGCCTTCAGTGAAACGCACTAATCTTAGCAAGCAGCCTTTTGTTTTCCCGCCCTGTATTTCTGCTGCCATCATTCCGCCCCACGGCCTGTGTCCCCGGCATGCCTTCAGGTACCCTTTGGTTGAGCGCCTGACCCCCAACGGCCAGGCGGTGTTCCCGGGAGGGTTGCAGGTCAGGATAGACGCCGTCATCTACGCCACCGGGTACCTGTACTCATTCCCCTTTCTGGCGGCAGGGGACCAGGCACAGGGTTTGCAGGCAGGTGCATGCATCAGCGTACTGACCAGGTGCATGCATCAGCGTACTGACCAGGTGCAGCCTCGTATGTCTGGTGTGGTCGGCCTGCTGCGGATGCGTAGCGTGCACAGCTTCTGCTTAAGCCATCCTGACATTTCCGACAGAGTGCGGCCTGTTATGCTGTGTTTGCCCTGTTGGCTGCCCTGCATGCTGACGACCGCGTTATTTGGCATTAATGAGCCGCCCTTTATGCGACTGCTACATGGGCTGATGGCTGTGCACGGTAACAGGGTGTTCCAGTGGAGGTTCACTGCGAGGGGCGGTACGTTTCCCCGCTGTACCTGCATGTGTTCCCCGCATCGGCCCTGGCGCCCTGGATATCGTTCATTGGACTGCCATGGAGGCAAGTACAGGAACGGAAGTAGCCTCAAATCCTGGGCTGCTGTATTTGTTGCAGACAATCAGACAGAAAGCAGCACTGATTTGGGCGTAGAATCTGCAGCGCCTTCTGCAAGTAACTCCAGCTCAGTGACATGGCGCAGGGATTGATTCAGCTTGGTGCGTCGCAATCAATTGCACGTGTGACGCCACTTGCAAGTGTTTGCTCACTTGGCCAAGCCATGTTACCATGTTGAAATCCTGCGGCTAGCATGAAATGCAGCTGCTTGACATGGGAAGAGGATGTGAATGACCGGGGATGCAAATGGCCTGTGACACTCTGGGCGTCAAAGCAATCACCATCACGAAGCCGTCCCTATGCTTCTACTGCAAAGATTGCAATTCCTCTCCCCCTGGTGACGCCGCATGTTGCAGGACCATTCCCTTCCCCCAGTCAGAGCTGCAGGCGCGGCTGGTGGCACGAGCGCTGTCCGGCCGCACGGCTCTGCCTCCGCCCGAGGCCATGGCAGCGCACGTCAGCGCCCACTTCAGGACACTACAGGAGCAGGGGCTGGACCTGAGGTGAGGCATGACACTGCATGGAAGGCTGGCTTGTGCGCGCTCAAAAGCGCATGCACGACTTGTGCATTTAATGACATGCATTGTGCATTCAGGCAGTGTCGTATGGAGTGGTGCAGAACAATTGTAGGTCGTGTGGTTCGTGCAGCTGTGTTCAGCTCAACTGCTATCTAGACTCAATAAAGCCAGGTTATTGTCTTGAGCGTTTGTTGACAGTCACAACTGGATATCGACAGCCATCATGCTTGACTTACCAGCCAATGGACGCAATGGCCTGACTACTTGCAACCTTGGTATTCGCACCTGCATCAGCACATGTGCCTCACCTTCCTGCATCCCATAGTGTATGTTCCACCGTGCCATGTGGGCCTGGTGGCTGACCTGAAGTCATGCTCATGTTCATGGTTTCAGGTACGCTCACATGCAGCACCATCAGCAGTTCCCGTACAACGCGGAACTGGCCGCTCTGGCGGGTGTGGCTCCGCTGCCCGAGTGGAGAGAGCGCATGTACAAGGCATCAGGTGTGGAGAGGGGCTGGGGGGCAGGGAGTCGAATGCTGCAACTGGAGCATCCAAATTGCAGTGTTGCTATGAAGGCTGTGGACTGATACAAACCCGAGGCCAGTGGGCTGGCACAGCTCAGGCTAGTGTCGCTCTGTGGTCGGCTGGCTGTTTTTGCCATCATGCAACGTTGGGAGGAAGAGGCCAGGCGCATGGACCCAGGCTGTTGGCATGCCAAGGGATCAGTCAGTGGCCATGCCACGTTGTACGGGGGGGAGGTTGGATTCAGTTTCATGAGCAACAGCTCTCGGCCTTTGTGTGACGCCATAGTCTGCTCCTTGCTACCGAGATGACCAGGATTTCCTGTGTTGATTATGCACGCAGGCGAAATAAAGCGCACAAGCCCTGGCGTGTACAGGGATGCTGTGTGGTCAGGCATGGACGATATCCTGCAGCAAATGCAGGCGGACGTGCAGGCACAGCTGGAAAGGATGCGCAGCTCGTCCCAAGACCTGCAGCTCAAATTCTGAAAGCATTGCCGAGTTCAGTTCCTCGCTAGCCTGCATCATGCATGCTTGGGTAGGCACGGTTGGCATACTCATCACCCGATTGCCGGAGAGAGCGGTGCAGAGGCTGGCGCAGCTAAAGCACTTGAACACTTGCGCACAAGAATGCTTTGTATTATATAAGAGAGAGTTTTATTCGAGCGCCAAAGCGGATTGCTGACTGAGAGCACTGCTGATTGCGACTGTTACAAGGAGGGAGTGCACACCACGAAGCACGTCAAACGCAAATATCAACTATGTGCGCAAATTGTACAAATTTCTCCTAGTAAAGGGGAATCTGGCCGTGTCAGCAAGGGGTGGTGAGTGGCTTGCGGCCATCACCCCACAGCACTGTTACACACGTCCAAAGCACACTCGTTACTGTGAGAGTTGCGTGATTGTTTACATTTGTTTGACCGGACTGTCCGGTGACATGTTGATGTTGTGTTGGACAGTGTTTTGTCTTGGGTGAATGGACCTGGGGTGGAAGAAAAGAAGAGTATTCTCAATCAATTCACACAGACCAACAAACAGACTGAACAAAAAGCACCGTATATAGAACAGGTTTCGCTGCCACTACTGTTCCACATCACAACACTGGTTCCAGTGGTGCCACTACAAATTGTTCCAGAACTGGCTCATGTGTTTACCATGACCGTGTGGGCTGGTGCAGTGTGTCTTATATTTATTATGATATATCTCTGTGATATGTTGGATATGATCACTGCCAGTAACGACGTTCGGATCCTTTCCTCTGTCACAGCAGAAGGACAACACAACGCAGGTGGAAATCTGTGACTTTCCTAGAAGCAGTGATATGAACAGCAGGTCACACTCGAGTTGAAAACAAGGAATATCAATGTATGGCAGCGATTACCATGCCCCTGTCCGCTGGCCTACCCTCTCCAAACCCCAGCCTGGCCCACACTGATGATCTCATTGGGACGATAGAAAGTATGAACGACGGTTGGAAGTCTCGTCAGATAACGGCTTGACTTGTTGTAATAACGGTTAGACTTCCAGGCTTGACTTGTTCTGCAGCGCATGGGATGCTGTTGCAGTTCTCAAAATGCTGGTTCACCCGATCCTACCTAAAGCCGGGCTCGCGTCTCGCAACCTGAACAAACTAACGCCCCCTCCGCCGGTGCGCCATGCAGAATTGATTGCCGATGGCGGGCTGGGAGCAATAGACACGTGCTAGCTGCACACGACCAAACGTGCCAACGGACGTGCAGGCATGCCCTCACCATGCAGGCACGTCAACCCCGGAGCTTGGAGAGCAGGCAGCGCAGGAGTCCGCAACGTGGCATTGCAGTGTCAGCTGCTCCAAAGCAAAGCATCACTCAAGCCAGCACAATCGTCTACACAGATGCCGAACTTCAGGGTGAGCTGATGTGGGCACAGGAGATGGAATGAGATGCACTCTTGCCAGGAACTCAATTCTTCCGATGGCATTGCTACCGACATGCAGTGAACTGATGGAGGGTACTCATGGACAATTGTGACTGATGGCTACAAATGTGACTTCTTGCATTGCCATGTGTGGATGGCATGTCGATTTTCCGTCAATTTCCCACTCCAGAGATTCACATCAGTCCCTGGCTGAGAAATTGGCATTTTCAACGTTCGCTTCTGTGTTTGTTGCTGTGCGCAGGTAGGACTGAAACAGCCCCACACACATCCAGTAGGCCACAAGCATCCACACAACTACACACTGAAAAGGCCTCCATTTCCTGGACTGCCCGTTGGTGGCCAGTGCTTCAATTGAGTGGCCTCGATCCCAAGATACCCCAACATGTAAGCGGAGCCACTAGCCTTGTACACCCGCCGCTTTTGTGCCCACTGCTCACAGTCCCTGCCGCACCAATCCCACAGCCCCGCCCCTCTTGCTGCCAGCTGCACCCACTCCCGCCACATTCCACACTCGCCGCACACATGCCGGATACACCCATACTTTCTGTGGCTGCCAAGTCGTTATGACCCTGCTGACCATCAGTTCTCAGTCACTATTCTGGCTGCCAGCACAGGTTCACTATACCAGTCGTCAGCACTGGGTCCTCATGCCCTTTTTATGGCTGGGTTGCCCAGGTCGATCTGCTGGGCAAGTCCCTTGTGGTGTGGGCTGACAGCCATGGCACCTGGCACTGCCTGGAGGACCGCTGCCCGCACCGCCTTGCACCCCTGAGCGAGGGGCGGGTGGAGGGAGACGCGCTCATGTGCAGCTACCATGGGTACGTGCAAAGCTCACGTATATCACGCATTGTGCTTCTGCACGTGCAGGCCTTTCATAGACGCAGTTTCCACAGTCACTTGAACACGCTTCCAAGTGCATGATGCCTCTTTCTGCATCACAGCCAGCAGATACGTGTGGCACATGCAGCATGTGCAACCAGCCCTGCACATGTGCTCCGGGATAGTTCAACAAGTGCCAGCTGAACAAAGCAGCTTGAAGTTTCCTGCCGACTGTGGCTGTTGTCGTTTACATGGCCTTCAGTTTGGGCAGAACCGTGCAGCCAGGGCAACGATCAGCCAAAACTGTAATCTGCCCCGTGACCCACCCCTTTCCCCCATACTCAACCGCCTCCTTGGCGATCTGCTGTCGTTTGTGGCTGTGCAGTTGGACGTTCAACTCCTCGGGTGCATGCACCCGCATCCCCCAGCTGGACCATGATCCCAAGGCCCAAGCCAGTGCATGTTCCAGCAAGCGGTCATGTGCCCAGTCCTACCCGACCGGCACCGCTCACGGCCTGCTCTGGGTGTGGCCGGAGGGGGGCCAGGCCGGGCAAGAGGCAGCAGCGGCCACACCGGTGGGGGGAAACGTCCTGACTCCGGGATCTCCCTGGTTTGTGAGGCACTTACCGATCAGGTGCGGCGGGAACAGTAGGCGCCGCAAGCATTCCGCGGGCAACACCATGTTCCTGCCACAAGGCTGAATCTGAACATTGTGTGCCATACATTGACATACCCTGTCTTCAACCTTGGCCTGGTTGCATACATTACCTATATGTGATCATTGATAAGCAGAGGTAGTGGTGGATAAGGCTTCCCAATACTATTGCGAGTAGGCCTGTTGTTAGTGTGCGTGGGTCTGTCATCTCAAATGTGCAGATGTGAATCTTGGTCGCAGATATGACACCCTATTGGAGAACGTCCTGGACCCCAGCCACGTGCCCTTCGCTCATCACGGCATCCAGGTGCGATGGGAGCAGTACTGAGGGTGTGAAGGGCGGTCAGGGCAGGTCAAGCCGGCACTGGCTCAGGCGCTGAAACAAGCCTGGCACAATACTTGTACCCGGTATATGCACCTGAAGCCGGTTTCTCAGGGACAACTCAGCCCCGCATTTTGGCAGACTGGTTTGTGTTTGTCTCATTTTTTAGTGTGGGCTTGCTTCTCATGATGCTGGACAGCAAGACAGGTACAGCCCTAGTGTGCAAAGACTTTCCATGTCGAGCTCCGCAGGGCAACCGGTACAAGACGGACAAAGTGTGGTCACTATCTGCCCTGGGCCCGGTCACCCAGGAGGGCTTCACTGTGACGGTGGAGGACAACGGCAGAGAGCTCATGTTTGTAGCGCCGTACAGCTCCCAGTGAGTCCAGGCAGCCTGAGCATGCATTGTGGACCCTGCCAGCTGCTGCAGTCTGGGCTCAAGCCCGAGGGGAGGCGAGGGACGTACTTGCATCAGCAGGGGCATCTTTACCACATGTAGCCAGCCAGTGCGTGCAACACACCGTGCGTGCTGCACAGCGAGCGTGCAGCGGCTGTGCCCGGTGCCGACCAGAGGCAAGGGCTTCTCTTGATCCAAATAAGGCCTGCTGGCCCCTTTCTGATGCAGGCAGAGAGATGTCGAGTGTGCCAGATTGCGCACAGGTCGTTCACTCTGTTCACATTTGCTTGGATGTGATTGTGTGCTTGCATTACGCGATGCGCTGTGTTGCGTCAAACCTAGTGGTCACGTCAGGGTCACAGGAAGCGTGAGAAAATCACGAAAATACACGCTTTCCCCGCTTTCATGGCTCGCTTTTGTCAACAGGGAAGCTTGAAATGTCCCCGCTTTCGCTTGTGCTTGCGCTTGCGCTTCCTGTGACCCTGGGTCACGTGCATCACATGACAGGTACAAGTACGGGCCCAACAAGGCTGTGGGCTTGCAGGTCATGGTCGTTCCAACCAAGCCTGGCTGGAGTAAGCTGATTGCCAGCTTCGGTTCCGTAGCAGCAGATGTGAGTTCGTTCGTGCAGGCATTTCAGTTTACTAGGAAGCGGGTGTGTGTCGGCCCACATCTTGATGGTGTCAATTTCCATTCACGGTCATCATTTTCTATTACTGGCTGACTTGAGGCAATCAGTGATGTCTTGTCTCATCGTATGACCTGACTTCCACATCTCCCCTGCAAGTCTCTGCTGGTCCATCTCTCACCAGGGACCCCTGACACCACAGTGATTGCAAGGCCGAGCTACTGTACCTGTCGTCGGTTGACATCCGTTTGCACTGATACTTCAGACACCAGCAAGCATTGCAGAGCATTGGTCTGTGAGAGTGGTGTGTAGTCAGATGTGGCTCGGGAGTACAGATTGCATGCGCATAGTTTCACATAATGGGATGCTGATGCAGAAGGCAGCCCCACCCAAGCCTGCCGGTTGGCTGGAGCGGACGAAGCTCATGGTTCTCATGGCCCTGCGTCACAGCAAGGGCAGCAACCCGGTCATTGACGGCGACACATACATGCTGCACGTAGCGGTGCGTGGAGTAATGATTTACTTTTCATCTGTGCTCGTGACATGACATCATTCATAATTTTCTAGGCCACCATCTGCATGAATCAGATTCTACTTTAGTTGGAGTGCCGTGTGCCAGCCTGGCCTTAGCTGTCAGAGACACGTCAGTGTGTAGAGTGGTGTGGAACGTTGCTCTGTCATTGTGTCAACTTCTTGTCAGCAATCGTGTTTGCACGGAACAAGACGACTAAAGGGCATAATGTTTTGAAGGCCACGCACGTCGGAACGCCCATGCAAGGCCGCATGCAAGCAGTGTGTGCCATGCCATGCTGACAGGAGCGGTTGATGCCTATCAGCGGCGGCCTGGGTGTGTCAACGACGTCCCGACTGCACTACATGCCCGCTGGCTGCGACAACTCGGTGACAGGCATGCGCAAGTGGATCCAGGAATTCGCCGGGAACATCCCCACATGCACCCCTGCAGACGAGCCTCTCATGCCCCCTCTCATGTCCAAAGATGAGGTGAGCCAGCGGACTGGACAGCACTTTGCTTATTCACAGAAACCCTTGTGCAACACAAGCATGCAACACACACGCTAGCGAGACATGCACGGACCAGAAAGGCTTGCATGAACTTGCTCAAACACAGCGCACATGCCATGTTTGATGTTTGCTGATTCTATGGTTGATACCTCACCTTGATGATTGGGGCTGTAGCCCTGAGTGGATCCTTAACAAGGCCAATGTCATTTCTCTCCACTGTCATGTTTTGTTCACTTCTTCCGCCCTAAACCCTATCCACTGTCATGGGCCTGCTTGTCCTCTGCACCATTGCGTGTTGCCGTATTGTAGGTTTTGGACCGTTATAATCAGCACACCAAGGACTGCCCGTACTGCCGGCAGGCCCTGGCCTTCCTCAACCGCCTGTGCTCCATCAGTGGTGCACTGGGGCTGCTATCAGCGGTGGCAGCAGTGGCCAATGTGGTAGCTGCAGCAGTGCTGCCACACCTCACTAATGCAGGGGCCGGTGCCAGTGGCGTGGTAACCCTGGGAGCGGGTTTTCAGGTGCAGAGTCTGATGCAGCCTGTGCCGGTGATCACCGCAGCGCTGGCGGTCTTGGCGGCCGGTTTCGCAGCATTGTACCACCGCCTGGACAGCTGGAGGCAGCTGCTCTACTATGAAGTGGGTGTCGCGTGGCATATGACAGTTTAGGGGGGATACAGAAAGCAAAACAGACATGCAGACTGTTCATGTATTGCATGCATGTGCAACGGCCACACACAAAGGTGTTTAAGTAGTTTGCATGTTTTTTGCACGGCTGGTATCTGCACAGCCGGGTTGCATGAGAGGTCTGCATGTGCTGTACCACATCAATCAATGCGTGCACGTTGCATGCAGGAGTACGTGCACGCCACCAGGGATTGACCTTAAATGGAAGCAGACTGCAGCTGAGAGTGTGCGCAGAAAAGTGCCAGGCGTTGCCCTGGGGCTTGGGCGCTGATTGGAAGTTTGACCCTTGCTGATGGACTTACTGACACACCATGTCACATTGCAACCAGGGGTTGTGAAGGCAAGGAGGGAGCGATAAGCCACCTTGGGCCTTGTGTGAACTTTGAACACTTGCCACCTGAGGCAGGTGTTGATATGCTTTCAAGCCTTTCTGGGATGATGCAAATTGATGGTGGCTCTTGATTCTGCGGCTACGTTGAACAAAGTACAGGGGCTGTCACTGTACACACCTGTTTTCCTTGCCATTTGTGAGGCTTGAACAAGCAACGGTGGTGCGTCATACTTGAACAGCATGCATAATTGGCGGCTGAGGGCTGGGACGTGCCCTGTGTGTATATTTAGCCAATGCAAGTAAGGGGCCAACTAGGCGATAGTCCTTGCCACAAGCTATCCAATGCACTTGATTGAAGAAGTCAAGAACCGTCAATGGGTGGGTGGCGGAGGTCTCTGTTTGTTTTGAGCCCAACATCAGTTGATCACACCAGGTTTACAACAGAAGCCCATCCCCAGCACCACATTGCAAGTGATTGGAGTTGGTGAGAATTATTTCAGAACTTGTTTCGATTGGCTGGGGTGGCATACCGTTGGCAGCTTTTGATCTGAACTTATGTTGCTTGGCACGAGTAATCATTATGCACAAGTACGCTACAAACCCTGGGATGCACAAATCAAGAGCCAGTGAAAAAAAGACGTTTGCCGATTGTTGTTGTGTTGGCATGGCAAAACTCGCTGGTCCATTTTCAATTTCTGCTGCTGAGCTTGCCTGAAGACTCGCTCATCATGTTGGTGGTAACCAGTTTGGGGAAGGTCTGCGAAGGTTTACCCTTCTAGCCTCAACTAGTTATATACATCTCTCTGGAGAGAGAGACGTACTACAGTGGCTCCATCCAAAGAACTCGG
>QAXH01004158.1:311-26980 GCA_004335635.1 Chloromonas sp. AAM2 | reverse complement strand
ATGCCCTGTGCTGCAATACGCAGTACGTTTGATGCCCTGTGCTGCAATACGCAGTACGTTTGATGCCCTGTGCTGCAATACGCAGTACGTTTGATGCCCTGTGCTGCAATACGCAGTACGTTTGATGCCCTGTGCTGCAATACGCAGTACGTTTGATGCCCTGTGCTGCAATACGCAGTACGTTTGATGCCCTGTGCTGCAATACGCAGTACGTTTGATGCTCCTTGTATGGTACGTTGTCCGTGACTCACGCGCTTGGAAAACATGAGTTGTCCTTCCATGGCCGCCTGCGCCGTGTCCACCAGGTTTGTGACCACCTGAAACATGTGACATAAGACAACAGTAACGCTGGTGACTTGAGCACGCGACGATGCAGACGATGTGGGTCAGGCAGCCTGAGCCAGTAAGGTACGGGCATGCGGAATGGAACGGGAACATCAGTCGCAAACTACAGGCCGTGCCCGGCCTCCGCAGCGTTTTGGCTGCTGCGGTGACTGTACAGCTGTTTGGCCCAGCCTGATGGCAGCCAAACAAGACATGTTAAGGTGGACTCAGGCAGGAAGTATGCGAAGAGGCGTACGAATCTTTTAAAGCACCGTGCGACCCACTGTGACAGTCATCTTGCCAGCACATGCGTCATCCATGCCTGCACATTCACTGTTTTCTAGCGGGGGCAATACACACCACCTTCGAAGCCTGTTTAACCTCGAAGCATACTATCCTGCTCACCTTGAATGCATACCCCTGGTCGATGAGGAACTGTTGGCGCTTGGTGGAGTAGTACATCTCCTGCGTGTCCTGGCTTACCTGCAAATCATGTGCACATGGGTTGATTTGCAGCGAGTTTACACAAGTTGGTGTTTGGATGAGGCGAGTGGGCTGTGCGATCCGCAGGAGACCAACATTGAATCCAGGCTCAGTTCCACACTGTGCCTTCCCAACTGCAAAGATTGTGCGGGCTCAATGCAAGTGTGGCACTTGTCCCTCTTGTGAAATGGACTAGAGAGAGAGGGGGTTGCATGGCCGGACATGGGCGCACCCACCAAAGTGTAGAAGAATGCGTTGAATTCGTTTGTGTTGATGGGTCCTGACTTGGCCCGCTTGGCGCGGAGAATGCGCCCAAGGCGTTGCGCCTGCAGGCACATGGCGAGACACATGCTGTCAGCACAGGAACTCGAGGCTAGACGTCACAGGCAAGCCAGCAGTGCTAGCCGGCTGCTGTAGCCATCCAGTAAGGCAGGGCTCAGAAAGGTGGACCAAGCTGCACACAAGGGTTCAAGAGCTGTGAGCCACAGTCTGTTGCTTCCTGAAGCTGGTCCTGTGAGCCTAGCCCCTCACCTCCTGTCTGCGCGATCCCGCATGCGACGAGATCTGAATGAGTACGTTTGCCTCGGGGATGTCTAAGGAGTTGTCGCCAACCTGGACACACACATGTGCACAAACATACAACGCGTATGTTCCATTGCAGATGAGAGGGGGCAGGCCGTACGAGTCCGTGCGTTGGCTGTACGGAACATATAACCCCTCTGGCAAGCGCTAAGAACAATTCATTGGAGAAGCCTGCAAGCATGTCACAGCACATGACCAATGTCCTCTGCCGTGGCCACTGACCTTGCTAAGGAAGACCGTGTTGACGTTTGGGTCGTTCTTAAAGGCATGCAGCACACGCGTGCGCTCGGCATGGCTCGTGGGCCCGTAGATGAAGGGCCGGTTCATGCGCGTGGCGTACTCCCTAAGTGCCCAGATGTTGTCGCTGCAAAGCACAGTAGGCGTGGTTTTGATGGTAAGTTGAGTGAAAGCCACACCAGGTTCACACGTGCTGTGATCAGTCGGGTGTGCATGCGCTGTGGTTCCGGTGCAGGCGAGTCACAAAACTTGCCAACACGCCTGCAAGCGGGATGAGCGAGCGGGTTGTGGACATGCAAGCCACCCATCCCACGCTTGCACTGCTGTGCTATGCCACTCGACCGCCAGGCAGTGCCGCACCTGAAGACAATGACCTTGTCCTTGCGCTCTCTCTCGTGCCAGTTGATGAGAAACTGGCATGCCATGAACTTGGCCGGGTTCATGCAGTACAGGAGCTGCTTGCGGCTGCTGTTCTCGGGCTTGAGGTACTCCCTGCACAATGGACCATGCATGGCAGGCACACAAGGCCATTGACAGTGAATAGTAGGCGGCAGGGCGTGCAAGCCTTGAAAAGTTGGTGGCATCCAAGCGATAGGCAGGTAGTAAGTTTGGGAGTAAAAGAAAGAGAGGAGCCAGGTGCGATACCATGACCACAATGAAACCAACGAGGTGTGACTTGCCGGTAGAACTCCCGTGTCATAGGGCACCAGACCTCCACACACTGCACGTTGGCAATGTGCCCTGCACGCGTCAGGTCCAGCCAGTTGGCCTCGTACAGCTTGGGGCCTGCAAGGAGACACGCACAGTCACAAGCTATGCTGATCAATCGCACGAGAGGGGTGGGTGATCGACCCATGGGTTTGCATGCAGTGGCCGAGGTCAAGGCTGGGATTCAGGCGCAGCCCGCGTGATGTGCTGACCACTCACCAATCAGGAAGTTGAGGTCTCCAATGCGCTCGTCCTCGCGCACCAGCGTGGCTGTCAAGCCCAGCTTACAGTGGCTGTGGATGATGCCGATGACCTGGAAGCATGGAAATGTCGGGTTGGTGCTCCATGCAATATCCCTCTGTATGCAGCAACCGTCCTTGTACCTGGCACTGCCATGGCCGCCATGCAGACTGACCACAACCACCCCCAGGCGCCATTCATGACCGTGGCACCCAGGCATGCTGGCATAGCAGGCCATAGGTGCATCGCCAACGCCATTGAAAACAGTTTGATGCAGGTTCATGACACCATGTGCTGACGAGCAACGTGCACACATAACCAAGAGATTCGACTCTGCACCTTGGCTGCACAGGTGTAGCAGGTGCATGCTGTGCCCGCCTCACCTTGCGGAACATTTGCGCGGGCACCACGTGCACCTCATCCATGAGCAGCAGGCCCCACTCGCGGGAGCGGATCGCCTCCATCACCTGCAGGGGTGTGTGGGCAAGGACAGCCAGTGTGAGGGATGCGCATATCATGCGGCTTTGAAGGTCAACAGTCACAATGCGTAGGCCACTGTAGCTTGCAGGCCAAAGAGTGCTCCATCTGAAATACTGCAATCGGAGAGTACTTGTATTACAGCCCATATGCAACCTCAAGCACACACGGAGTGAAACGTGACGCTTGGAGAGCAGTGCAGCCCGTGCGCGGACTGCATCATGCCCGTACATGCCTGCCCTGACTGCCTCATACCAGTGCAGAGAAGAGAATTGCGGCACATGTGCAACCTGCCGCACGGCAATAGTTGAATGGCGATGGCTGACAGGCTAGACGTGACCGCTATGTTGCATCTCACCTTTTCACTCTCCTCGCTCCGCTTGCCGCTGAACGCCACCATGGTGAAGGTGGTGATGGTGATGCCGGCCGTGCCCGCGAACTGCTCCTTGCTGTCGCTGGTGAACCGAGCTATATTGTGGTCCTGCAGCGCACGCAACGCCGTGTGTACATGCGTGATGCAAAGCCGCAGCAGATGCCCAGAATGCAGCAGCAGCCTACGCAACAGGTATACTTGCAGCAACTCATGGATTTACACGGCGCAGGCTTGTGCTCTCCACGCCCACAGCAGCCTCACTTGCACACACGTCTTATCTTTGACATGCTTTAGTAAGGGTATGCTTGTGTACTCCCGTGTGTGCTGGCCCGACAAGTTCCCGGATCAACTGCAATGGACACAGTGCCAAGCCTTTGCTCTGGTGAAGCAACCGCGACTGCCTGCAGGGACGAGCGGCTGCACTGGCGCTTATGCGTGTGGAGGTGCAAGGTGCAGCACAGCGTTTACCCTGGTCTGCCCTGGCCTGGTGTGCTCTGCCCCCGCACCTGCAGGTTTGTCCACAGCATGAACTGGTGCTTCCACTGGTCCACGCTCACACTGGACGTGCACAGGCACAGGCAGCTCTTGCGCACGCGCGCCGCCGCCGCCACGCCCACCAGGCTCTTGCCCGCACCGCACGGCAAAACAATGATACCGGAGCGGGCACGCCCGTTGCCAAACATCTTGCTCAGGCTCTTCTCCTGGTAGGGCCGCAGCTTGACATGCGGCCGCAGCTCAACCTGTGCATGCACAACGCAGAGCAGTGCCTTGCAGTCGGCACATGCGCAATCAGCACTGCCTCGCATGCCCAGTCATGCTGCGCATGGCTTTGCACACTGCAAGCTGCAACCAAGCAATGGTCCCTGATTCCGTTCAGAGGGTCATCAAAGGACGACAATCGCAGGGCCAAGACAGCACGTTGATGTGCTCTGTGGGGTTTGTACCCACGTTTAGATCAGCAGTAGTGCGGTCGCCTCGGAAATCATACTCCTCGAGCATAGGGTAGTTCAGGCTGCCTATGCCTGGCATGCAGCGCTTCTTGACTATCTCGACCTGCGCACAGCGCGAGGTCAGGCAGGTACGCTACAAGGTGCAGCAACAGTCTGCTCGGGGCATTCACAGTGCCACACACCTGTGCGCACCCGTGCGTACACATCAGCACAGCTATACTGCAAAGCTCTTGTGATGAAGGATGTAGTTTTGAAAGTCATCGTAGTGTCTCATGAATCCGTGTAAAGGTAAAAATTGTGACTTTTGTGATATGCATGGTAAGACAGCTATGAAAGTTCTGTAGCAAAACGCGACACACTGTCTGTGCGATTGGCCCAGATTAACCAGAAACTTACTGCAATCATGCAAGTGCTCCATGCAGCTAATCAGAAACCAAGATAGAAAAATGAATTCATTCAAATTGCATCAGTCCGTGACTGCTGATGTATCTCCCTTCCGCGTACCATGTCGCCCTTAATCTCGAAGGACCGCACGACCTTGACCTCATCCTCGCCCTCCTCCAGGTCGTCAATGCTCAGGCGCCCGCCTTCCCGCACCTCCTCATCCGTCAACCCCTCCCCCGCCCTGGTCCCCGGGCCCCGCACGTCCTGGCCACTGCCAAAGAACCCGGGGGCGGTCACTGCACCCTGGGTGGCGGCAGCGGCAGCGGGCAGCAGATTGGCGGCGCTACCGGGCGGGCCGCGTGCAGCGGGGGGCAACCGGCCGGTGCTGTGTCCCGCGCCCTTGGAGGGGGCGGCCACCAGGTCTGACTCCGAGACCCGCGTGATGCTGGCCACGGCACGCTCCTTCAACGCCTTCTCCGTGAGAACTGTGACACGCACATGCATATCACAGCAGGACAGGCAGGCACTTCAAGGCCAAGGAGATGGAGCTCACAAGCTGCGCATTCATGAGCTGGTTGCCTCAGCATGCCTGCTGTCTGCGGTCCTCTGACACTGCGTGCAGGACAACCCTGCACCTCCCCACCAACACCCTAACAGCCACAAGCAGACCTGCTCAGTGCGTCCCTGGCACCTCCAGAGATGCCCACCGACGGAACACTTGAACTGAGACGTATCCTCGGTGCCGGGTGCCGCGTGCCTTCATCTCCATGTTTCTTCCAGCACATGCCTGATCACTAGAATGACTCATTGTTTCTCAGCAACTTGCTCGGTAAAAGCCTGTCAGTTGTGCAATGGAAACCAACGGGGGCTGCTCCACTCACCCTCGTCTCCCAGACGCGCCCCGGCCACCACCGAGTCCTTCCACAGCACATCAAACACGGTGGGGTCGCTCGTCTCAACCAGGAAGTGGTTGCGCTTGAGCACCAACTTGACCTGCAGTCATATGGTTAGGATAGCAGCTGTGTTGCGTGGTTGTAGCTGCAAGGTTGTGGCTGGAGGCAGAGATGCGCTGCATGTGACAAGGTGCCTGTCACTGTGGTGCTTGTGGATCCCTGCCCTGCCCTGACCGCACCTTGCCGTAGTTCTTCGTGGCCGCTATGATGAAGTCTTTCAGGCTCTCGTCCAAGTGAACCTGAACAACGCAACACACGCACGCCTGTCCTGTGCAACCCCTGACAGACAGCACCGTGGCATGAACGACACGCTGTCACAACTTCACACGCAGAGCGCAGGCCATTGAAGTACCATTCTTGCATGACACACAGCACGATCTGTCACAAGCAAAAGTCGCTTACAGGATGCTTTCTCACTGTAACGGAGTACACTCATTCTTGCCCATAGTGCACTGCTCTAACACATCCCCTTGCCCACTTGCCTTGGACAGCCGTCCTAGCACGCTGATGATGGTCTCCGTGTCAAGTCCAACGCTCACAGCGGCGTACAGGGAGTGGGGCGTCAGCTGCGCGCGCAAAGGCACAGACAGGAGGTGCATGCATGTGAGTGTCGACTACAACACACGGTGCGAGGTACGGGCTGTGAGTACCCTAGTCCGATCTTGTTGGACACACCAGCACTGATGACAGGCACCGCACTGTGTGAAGGCCGTTAATTGAAAGTTGAGGCTCGAGCAGTTGTGGTGCAAGCGCAGAAGGGCCTGCCAGCAGCACAAGGATGACTCTACACGTCCCACCTGGTATTCGTGCACAAACTCGGGTCTGCAGACAGGCTCCGCAATTGCCACAAGGAAGTCCTGCGCCTGTTTGTAGACAGGAGAGAATGTCTCCAGAAAGATGTGGCCGTCAGGAGTGGCCCACAGCGGCCGGGAGGCATGGTCCGGCTTGAGGCTCAGGTGGGCGAAGTCGGTCTGCCCCATGGCCGCGGGCACCAGGTCACCATGCTCGGTCTACACACACAGCAGGCATCAGCAGGCTTTAAAGCATGATAAGCATACCACTGCTTCACGTGCATTCACACGCAGGACATCTACTTGCACCTCAACCACATGTCTCGAGGCAAACAATTGTAGGAACCTGTTTGCTGTGATCTATACACTGCGACTGAAGCTGCTGACCAAACAACGTGGCATTTCCGCCGGTGTACTAACAACCGACTATTAAGGCATGTAACGCTTTGTATACACTGGGGACTGTTGCGCCATGCAGCAGAACAGCCAGATTAGCAGCCAGACGGCACACATGGGCATGACTCATCACAGTCAATCACAGCGAATCTACAGGAGGAAGATTCACTTCAGTGATCAACCTGTCTTTTATGTGCAGCTCACCTCTGGCAGGTCCTGCACAGCCTTGGCCCGCTTGCCCGTGGGTGCGGCGCCCGCCTTGGCACCCGCCTTTGACCGCCTGCGGCCGGCACCGCCCATGCAAGTCATGTCCATGTCGTCATCATCATCATCATCATCTTCATCCAGTTCTCCCGCGTCAAGAATGTCATCGTCTTCAGCATCCACATCCTGGTGACACAAGCAAGGCAATGCAAACAGCTCAGGCATGCGTGTTGGGCCACACGACTGTCAGGCTCGATCTAAAGCTGCTTCGCATCAGGAACGCGTGCTGACTCTGCATATGTGATCACTGAAGGCCGGAACAGTTGAGCTGACTGGCCATGGCACTGTCTGCTCACCCTGTGCATGAACAAGCAACCCCACGTCCACATGGTCTGCTTTGCACATGCATATGCTGGCTGGCTGCTTGACTTAGCAGGCCACATGACAAGTGCTGATCATGTGTGCTGACATTTGAGTTGTGATTGAGAAACACACGGCATGAATGTTGTGCCTGCTGGCATGTGTCGCCACAGCACCTGCAAGGCCTCCAAATCGTCTGGATTAAAGGCTTCCTCCTCAGCGCCAAATGCACGCTCAGTGGGGCGGCGTGCTCGGCCTGAGCGTCGCCCACCAGCCGCTGCTGCTGTGGCTGATGGCTTGGGCCTGGCTGATTGGGTCGGTCTTGCAGCTTGTTGGGTGGGCTGGGCACCGCTGGCCTGGCTGGGCCTTGCCTTGCCTGTGGGCATCAACCGTGGCTTTTTGGGCTTGGAAGCAGCAGGTTCATCCTCCGTGCTGTCTAACACGCGTGCGGCTGTGGGTTTGCTGTCAGGCCTTGCTGCGCTGCCAGGCTGAGCTGGCTGGGCATCGTCATCATCATCAATCACGACTGCTGCTCTCCTAGCTCCACCTGTAGTCCCTAGCCGCTTCTGCCCACTGCTGGGGCCGACAGGGCCCCCATCTTCATCACTGTCGTCAAGCAGGGATGTGTCAACTTCCACACCAGCATGGGACGCCTGCTGGCTGGAGGGCTGTGACGCATGTCCACCACCTGAGACTCGTGCTGCCGGTGCAGATGCTGTAGGAGCTGTTGCTGCCCCTGGTTTGATCTTAAGCTTGAACTTGTGTCCACGAGTCTCCTCTGCACCTGGCCCTCCTCCAGCGGTGCTGCCTGCAGGACCTTCCATATGTCCTCTCAGCCACTTCAACTACATGGATATGTTGCAATTCATCACATCTGTGAATGACTGGGGATCGTCATGATGACCGGCACCGGACAAGGTGCGGAAAACCCTAGATCCAGAAGGAAGGAGGGCGGTGAGAGTATGACACAACAGAAGATATATTTGTCAGGTTCCAGGTAGATATGGTGTCTGGCGCTGCCTGCTTTCCTTCTTGAAGTTGCCAGCGTAACCGCGCGGATCACATGCCCACATGTTTGTGAGCCGTACCTGTGCGGACGTGGTTGCAAGATATGAACAGATTGCGGGACCGTGCATGATACGGCAAGATATCAGGTTGACCGGCATTCTGCTTCATCTTCTGCTGACGTCTGACGCGATTCCGCTTCACATCTCCCTTCCCTCCCAGCCCGGTGAGCAGTCACACAGCGTTCACGAGTAGCTTCTCGCTCTTCAGCTGCTGCCTGTCTTGGTTTTGTCGCAGGTGGGGCTGTATAACACCTGTATTTTCAAGTGCACATCAGCCATTCTTCCAACCAGCAGCGCTTGGCAGTGCTTTACACGCGCTGTGCACAGCAATCCCAGTCTTGCTACGCTTCGTGAATATATATGTGTCTGCTTTGCTCATGTTCAGGCGCATTTCCGACATCAGATGGCACATCCACCCGCGCTTCACAAGTCAGGCTCAGTTAAGAAGCAGCACGGTGGCTTGAAATGGGACGAAGGCAACCTGGAGCTGAATGAGAAGATCAAGGTACGACTCGGTTGGAGAGGTGCTTTGTTCAAGGACTACCTGGTCCAAGTGGGAGCACCGGCACCTGCACGTGGATGTGTTCTGCGTGCATGCAGGCTGAGCTGCCGCCAGTCAAGATCAACGAGCCCAAAACGCCATATCACGCCCCCCTGGAGGTGAATTGTCCTCATGCACTTGCATATCACCACATGGGGCAAGCACCATTTTATCACATCAGCCCAGACGAAAGCGCATAGCACCGTGTAAAGGGGATTCAGAGAGCCCAACTGTCCTACACATCCACCGGTATATGCAGTGACAAAACGTGATTGGCCGGTACCCTCGGAATGCATTCACCCGCCTGGTCTCTCGCACAGCCGAGTTCCAGGGGCCGCACCCCGCAAAGCGTCACTTAAAAGGACGCAGGAAAAAAATGTACAGGCATAAGAGAGCCATTGATAAAGACTTGAGTAAGGCATTGAGCAGAGATGGGTGTTGTCAACCCGCAGTTGCCAGAACTAAGTTGTAGCAAACTACAAGCATGTAAGCGGCCTCTTAACATTGTCGCGTCCTGGTCATACACAGCAGGCATACAAAGACTGAGACTCATACGTCAGTTGTCTGAAATCACCAGTGACTGGAATGGTACACAGCTGCTCTTGGAAATGGCTACTAGGATCTGCTTGGGTGGCTTTAGTGGCTAATTTGACTTGTTGCCACAGTGGCTTAGTGCCAGCATATCTGTGTCTGTAGGACTCGCAGTCATCAGAATGCTTGTGTCATGACTGCATGCAGGGCGACCTATCTGAGCTGGATCCCTTGGCTTTGGATGAGCCTTTGGCTGGTCAACACCACCACGTGAATGATGGAGACAAGCAAGCGGAATTTGATGCAGCTCGGCGCAAGCACTACATGAAGGTATGTGCGGGAAACCTGTTGAGCGGATTTCCACAAACACATGGCCAGTTTTGCAAGCCTGCAACCCATTTTGACTACTCGCTGCCATGCTGAAAGCCACCTGTGTCGCAGCTTATCAGATTTGTGCTCTGCTGGTTCTGCAGGAGGCTCTGGCGGCCAGTAGGAAGATGATTGATGACGAAAAGGATGAGTGATCATGGGGGATGGCGCTTCTGCGGCAGGCATCGCGGAGCAGAGGTGTTTTCTGGTTCTCTGGAACTTGTACAGCCGCTTGGCACATCAACGGGTGTCTTTAGTAGTTGAATGACCTTCTGTACGTTGAATAGTCGCGGCGCTCCAAGCAGTGCTGCGTGCTTTGGCAGCCTAGCATTAGCGCTGCATTAACACTAGCCATCAGCATGACACAACATGAACCAGGCCCTCACTACACCCAAAGTCTATTCAGCAAAGTCAGACCAAACTCACTTACGAACAGAATGGACATCTGGGCCGGGCAGGCATTCTGTGTGCTGAATAGATTACATCAGCCTAGCCGAACCCGCACTCCGTGGTGATGTTCGGCATGCTCATGCTGAAGCTGATCAGCTTCTCTCGGTTCAGTGGGATGGCGTCGATCTCGACCTGCTTTGTCCAGCAGTACTCGGATACATTGCCCAGGAGGTGGTGGGCATCATACTCCTTCAGATGATGCAACACTGGCAAACATTGTTTTTAGCACTCTGTAAACACATCGCACTTTGTTTGGATTTCTCAAGTAGGATAGCTAACTGGGTTGATCTCACCGGCATCCCACGCCTAGGTGGGCAGGGCAAGTGGCGCTTTTGCTTTCAAGACAGTTCCAGCCTTGTCTCTGCAAGTTTTGGCCGTGCGTAGCTTCGTTAGCTGTGTTCCTGATGACGCCGCCACACTGGCAACCAGTGGTTTTGAGCAATGGTGCACAATGCGGGCTTATCGTGCGGGTACGGCGAGGAGTAGATGGGATTAGACATCATGGGCCAACAAGTTAATATGTGGCTATTGTGCGTGTGCGCATCAGACCATGAGTTAATGCAGGGCTATTGTGCGTGTGTGCGTCAATCCGCCCCATGGATTTCCAGCGTGCATTTTCTTGAGTGGGCTTGTCACTTGGTAGGCATTCCATGCTACAAGCAACCAGGGACAGAGCTGGAACCAGGGATGCTGTTTTTGATCATGCATCATGTGGCAGATGTAGTACACTTGCTGTCTGTTGCCCTCTCATACATTGTCGAACTGAAGCTTCTAGGCGTCTGCACTTTGAGGAGGATGCAAAGCCAGAGATACCGCAGCTGTGCTACACATCCACTGTGTTACACATCCCAGGTGCGATTGACGCACATGCGAGTACACCCGTGTTTTCCGGACAAGCACAGTATGCCCACAGTCCCTGAAAGAACCACACACACCAGATTGCGACCCCAGGTCGACACTTGCTCCCCACAACGGACACTTACAACCGTAGTGCGTAGTGGCGTTTCTGAAAATTGTCCCAGAACTGGCAAACGTCTTTTGTTTTGGTACACTTGACCTGCTGTGCAGAATTTGACCATGTCACATGCTATCAATAACCTCCGTTGGAAATCTGGCGCTGTGTGAAATCTGGCAAAGTGCACCTGGTACAGCTCACCTGCTGTGTAAAACATACTCTAATGTCGACCTACATTGCGCACAGCAGAGGTGTGAGGCAGCTGCATTCTGCATCATACATCAAGTGCTGCCATGAGGACTTAAGGGTTCACACTGTCACAGTGTGTGTTGGTGGACACCAGCCCTTGCCAACTCCTCAGTTGGCATGCCCAGAACACAATGTCGAGATGCACCTAGGGCCTCCTGCTCGCCCTATGTCAGTGCACGGAGCAGACTCAGCTTGCAAGTCACGGCATGCATGCATCCACAGGTCAGCACCAGCCTTATCATTGCAAGAAGAGGACGAGTCGTAATTGGCAAAGCCCAGTACATATTCCGGTGTCATCACCGCATTGGCGCCACACTGGCCCGATTGCCACCACCGTCACAGCAGACGGTCATGAGATTTGTCAGCCAACAGCAGTCTTCACATGTCTTCAGGCACTTGATCAACAAGAAATGGGTGTAAGACCTCGAGCATCACTGTTCCTGCCTTGGTGCCAGTCCTGGAGTAGCCGGCAGCCGGTGCCTGCTTGCACACAATCAATGCCCAGTCCTTTTGAACAATGGCGACATTGAAATCGCAGCTCTTTCTTCGCTTGACATGCGTAGGTTGGTTGTGGCGGCCATGCTGCCCATCATTACTTCAATCAGGCACACCCCGGACCATGCAGCCTCAGTGTCTGTCGGCAACACACTAACTCGCTGATCTAAGCGGTTTCATGAGAAATTATACTCCATAGCAGTCCGAGCAATATTACACAATCTTTTTCCTGTTGACACCCAGGGTGCGCAGGCGCAGTGCCTGCAGCTTGATGAAGCCAGCAGCATCCACCTGCAGCCAAACAAGAGAACATGTTGACATAAGGAGGCAAACTGCCAAACAAAGCTGCCCCACCGAAGCTGCGTCACAACACATGACTAGGTGCGGCGCTGACCGTCCAACCTGCTGACTGCGCTGGCATGCCCTTGCACTGACCTGGTCATAGAGGCCCTTATCGTCTTCAAACGATGCGATGACCTTGTCGTACAGCGAGAAGGGTGACTTGCGACCCAGGGTGGTCACGTTGCCCTTGTACAGCTTCATCTTGACCGTGCCTGTGTGGCGCATGAAGGGGCAAACATCGCGCATGAATTTACAAGCTTGCTCAGATAAGGGGCAGCAACCAAGGAAGTGCAAGGCGTGGCCAGGACGCGTTCCACACATGTCCCATCGCTTGTGTGCTGCCAGAAGCAAAACTTGGTCACCAACCTCTTCTGTTGCCATGCTCCCTGCATGTGCCAGCCCGTCTGCCGGTTCGAGCTTTACCTGTACAGAACTCCTGGGTCTTGTCAATCAATTGCTGCAGCGCCTCCCGCTCGGGTGAGAACCAGAAGCCGTTATAAATCATCTCAGCATATCGAGGCATGATGTCATCCTGTGCAGCAGGAGATGTATGAGTGTCAAGCGCATGGGATTCATGGATACATGGCCATCACTAGAAGCACAAGGGCCACAGCAGGTGCTCCTATGATGTGCATGTGCACCAGTATCGACATAGCACCCACCTTGAGGTGCATCTCAGCTCGGTCCAGAGTGATTGACTCCATGGCGCGGTGCGCTGCCATGAGGATGGTGCCGCCTGGAGTCTCGTACACACCTGCATGCAGGCAGGTGCGCATGTGACTGCACATGTGACTCACGGAAAAGGAAATCGCAAGAGCATGGGTAAGAGCATGGGTAGCATGGGGTAGCATGGCACTGTGGACGCTGAGAAGCGCCAGAAACAATCAGTTACCTGCACTTGTATGACATGAGCACACAGCCATTGCAGGGTGCTGCAACTGTCTGGCATTGAAGGTCATTTCATCCAAATGCACGCAGATTCCACAAGTCACTTGAAACGAGTTCCTACCTCGTGACTTCATGCCCACAAAGCGAGACTCTACCAGGTCCACGCGAC
Organism: Chloromonas sp. AAM2; assembly: GCA_004335635.1. Lineage (NCBI taxonomy): Eukaryota > Viridiplantae > Chlorophyta > Chlorophyceae > Chlamydomonadales > Chlamydomonadaceae > Chloromonas > Chloromonas sp. AAM2. Next base: position 13,462 of record QAXH01004158.1, on the reverse strand, counting down.
CAATGCCGTTGGCACCGCCCAACTGCACAGCAGCAGACCACGTGCAGACGGATGGGTGTGGCATGGGCCTGCAACGCTCTGCTACAAAAGCGTCTTTTGTGGCGCAGAGTGATGATTGCTGTCAATGCTGGCGCTCATTGACAGCAGACAGCATGCTGCTCCTGTTTAAGATGCCGTGTTCAAACACTGAATAATTGCAACATTCCGGGCCACTCTCAAGCACACGTCAGTATAAGCATCGCTGACCTCGTTCAGTTTGGTGAGCAGGGTGGCGGGGGACATCTTGACGCCATCAATGGCCACCGGGTCGCCCTTCTCAAAGTCGATGTCAATGATAGTGGGCTTGTCAGGAGCCTGAGCACGCACGGTAATCAAGTACACGCATCATGTGGATTTGCTGCAGTAACACCAACACTTGAGCTACCCACCACTGTACCACATCCGCTGCTGGTATGTGCAGACATATGGACAAACAGCCACATGGGTGGATGTGTACACGCGCCATGCACAAGTGGCCAATGTGCAACTGTGTCATGCTGCTTCTTACAATGATGTTGAGACCTCTTGATCCTGCTTGAGTGCATGGCATGAAACATGTCAGGTGATAATACCAGCAACTTCACTGTTAGTGTCTGCACAGCCACTTTATTGCTCAACATCCTCTGACTGCATGGCTGTGGTTTTCCCACCTGCTCTGGTGACACGGAGCGCGTGAACATGTCCTCACTGGGGGCATCCCACGGGTCCTCGAGCGCATTGCCCTCGTAGCTGCAGTGCAACATGCCAAGTGGGGTACTTTCACAAGGCGGTGAAGGCAGCTGAACTTGTTGCCCAGGGCCTGTTGTGTGATTCTACAAATGGCAGACTACATGCAGACTACTTTGTTCCTCTGGCGCACCTGATGTGCAACAAGTTGGCATCCATACTGTAGGGTGGCTCATCACGCTTAGCCTGCAGGTAGGCACACAACAGGCCAGTCATAGCAATGGCAAGCAAAAGTATCTGTCACCAAGCAAATGAACATGTATGCACAGGCTGCTTCTCAAATGTCTATTCTTCTCGTCTGGTCGAGCCTGCCCAGTTTCGTGTGCATGCAACCATGTTCCATCTTCAACCATTGCGTCACAGCAGGTGCTACCAAGTTTCCATCTTGTGTGCCCTCCGCCTGTACAAGCAGCAGTGCTCACCGCTGGCACTGGGATCTGGTTCTTCTCTGCGTACTCAATGAGCTTGGTGCGGCTGAGCAGGTCCCACTCGCGCCAGGGGGCAATAACCTTGATGTCCGGCTTGAGTGCGTAGTAGGCGACTTCAAATCGGACCTGCGGACACACAAAAACATCAAGTTTCGGCCAGGCTCTGGACGTAGGACAGTGGGCTCTCTGAATTCCCTTGATACTCGATCTATGCATATCCGCCAGCCTGAAGTGAGAGAAAGGAGGACGCCACTCTGATGAGAGGGTGACTGGTCAAGTGAATGAAAGATACGAAGCCGATAAGCCAGATGACTAGATGGAACGTACACAATGGTATTTGGTTTACCAGCCAGAGCAGGCAGCAGTGCGGCCCATCTGCACGGTCTTTCTTGTACCCATACCTGATCGTTGCCCTTGCCAGTGGCACCGTGGCAGACCGCGTCCGCACCAACCTGCACATGGCATCACACGATCACGGCGCTTATATGCTGGCATTTGACTACTTGACTGCAGCCGCCAAAGACTAGCTGGCTGCTGAACAGACCATGTTTGCCACCTGTTAAGCTCACCTCCTTTGCAATCTCCATCTGTCTTTTGGCAATCAAAGGTCTGGCAATTGACGTGCCGAGCAAGTAGATGCCCTCATATAGCGCATTGGCCCTGCAGAAGCACAGCAAGAACACTGTGGACCGCACATACGTATCTCATGAAGGGACATTACACCATCTCATGGACCTGTCAGTGAGACACAACACACTGTGTGACCTCAGCGCTGCGCACATACAGTGCAATTCATGACACGTTTCGCTGGGATGTCCTGTTGATCAGCACTGCATCCTCACCTGAACATGGGAAAGACATAATCACGCACAAACTCCTCCCTGAGGTCATCAATGAAAATCTGCTTGATACCCATCTTCTCTGCCTTGGCACGAGCAGGCTCCAGCTCCTCTCCCTGAGTCACACATAAGATTTCGCAGGCAGTTAAGAAGCTTCTCAAGTGCATCGCAGCCAGATGACTCGATTGCTTGAGTGTTGATATGCATATGTTGCTTCAGGGCAGACGCGCCTCCCTTGCTGCATGCTTCAAAGCCCACCACCCACCTGGCCCAGGTCAGCGGTGAAGGTGACTACCTCACATCCGTACTCATCCTGGAGCCACTTCAATATGATGGAAGTGTCGAGGCCGCCAGAGTATGCAAGCACAACCTTCTTGACCTTGCCGCTCTTGCCAGTCTTCTCCGCCTGCGCTGAGACTACCCGTGCCCTCGATGGGCGAGTGCACGCAACCAGTGACCGTGTCGCAGGCCGTTTGCCTACGAATGCCTTCTGTTGCTGACCTACGGCAACATTTGCGGCATCAGGGTTCATGAAAACGCCTTGCACCTCGATGTCCAGCCATTGGGCGTCCAATGCGTTCGCGCACACTACCATCGACATAGGAAGAGCCTCCGGCTGTGATTTCTCAGTCTAACCGGCTGAGCAAGTCAGATGTAGTGTGCGCGATAAAGATCGACTGCGCTAAATCTTGCTTGCTTCGCGCGTGCTAGACTGATGCACTGATGGATGGGCGCGTCATCATATACATTCAACTCGCGAGCTGCAGTGCCATGCATCAAGTTTTCACTCGCCCACCTGCCAACATGGTGACTCAATGAACGATCAAATGGGCGTGATGTACCAATGTGTGCACGCACTCTTGAGCCTACCGACTGAACCGATGGCAGAATGATGTAAATGCCGTCTTCTGGTCGGCTGCAGCCTGCCAATGAGCCCGGATAGAACCCGCAGAAACCGTCGCCATATGGGGCAGACTGAAAACTGGTCCATCTGGTGCAAGCTGCGAGCGGCTGGTGCAAGCTGGTAGTATTATTATTATTAGTAGTATTAGCACCACATACAGGGGATCTGACCATTAAAGCAGTCATCGACCACAACTTACTAGAGTGAGTACCAACAAGGGTTTGGATTAGACACGAGAAATTGGAGAGCTGTCCCTGTCCGTGTATCATCAATGCCACATTTACGCAAGATGATGACACAATCAGGAGTTGCAATCAACCCTGTGCTCCAGTTGCGAGGGCAGCCGCCATCCAGTTTGTGTGTCGATGCAGCGACAGCTGCAAACCCTAGACACACCTCTGCCATGGCCTGATTAATGATTGCCAACCCTTCCACTTGTTCTCATCTTAGCCTGTGCCCTGTCCACAACTCCCTAGAGACCTTGGACTGATACCCCATTGCTGCACAGGGGCAAGAGTGGTGTGAGACTGTGCTCATGGCGCATCATGTGCTGCGTGCTGGGCCAGCTGGAGCTGTTGGCACAGGCCACAGGCGCCCGCAGGCTGCAGCCAGCTTACATGTGCTCCCAAGTGTTCGGGTTTGCATGCCAGAGCATGATGTGCAGCCATCAAGGAGTGTAGCAGCTGCTGCCAAGAGGAAAACTGGCGGCGGCGGAGCCAAGACGGCGCCCAGTGGTGGTGGTGGTGGTGGTGGTGGCGGGGGCGGCGGCGGAGGCGCCGCAACCAAGTAAGTGACAGGGAGAAAGGAACAGCATAGCAGCACACATACCTGAAAAAACACAACTACGGCGCAGCTGCAAAACAACATGGCAGCAACAGCACCGTCCACCTCCGCCTCGAGGAAGAAGCGGGTGATGAAAGAGCTACCAATAAGTCACACCTGTTTGACGCCTGTCTTAGGTTTGGTGTTGCTCCGCCTGTGACGTCCTGTGCAATGTCATCGTCCAATGATTGGATTGAATCCTTCATGGACAGGCTGAGAGAGTGTCTCTGTCTGATTCACGAGCCACACGAGTGTAGGCTGACAGTGCATCTGCTATGCAGTTAGCATGCTAGATTGGATGTGAACCACATGCACAGAGTTTGTTTCCTGCACTTGTCGGTCGTGAGGGTCACTTACATCAGCCTAGCCGAAGCCGAAACCGCGTAGCACTGTGTAAAGAGGATCTAGAGAGCCCGTGACAGTGGTCTCTCTGGGTACAGCTAAACCTCCCCCCCCCCCGTACAAAAGCCCAGGCGAGGTCCGCACAGATCGAGCAGCTTACGGACAGGTGGGACGTAGTTTCTGAATTTCATTGTGGATGTAACAGCTGACTGCCACTGCGAGTAGCAGCTGACTGGTGACAACCGGGACATCACTCCTCAGGCTTACCAACTCTCCCACAAATACTTGCTGAATGCAGGAAACACGCAAGATCATTCTCTCCCTTGAGAAAATTCGCAAGGTCCGGTTGTGTGTGATCCTTGGCAGCATTGACCGCAGCCATTGCCCTGTCAGCGAGCGCAATGTTCATGAAATCAATATCTTTAAAGAGTGATGACATCTTTGTTTCATGGCCGACGTCATCATGCAGTCGTTGAAATGACTGCAGTGCTAGTCCGATCTACTGTATAGAGTGTGTACCTTGGACGCTTGAACAAGTTATGGCAATGCAGGGTGTAAGAATATGACACCTGCTTCATTGCGGCATGCGCGCCATCAGTTGACTGTCTGCCCTCTGCACAGACTTGACCATCCTTGGGCGGGCCTAGCAAGCAATACAAGATGTTGCTCCATCATCATTGAGCATACTTGACTAACATGACTGTGTTGTCATGGTGCAAGCTGGGGTATTGATTTCAACAACATTGTGTATCCACAGCAACATGTGCAAAGCCCACATGAGTATATGAGCACTAGCATCAATGAACATCATCACAGTTCATAGTGCTGTTTTGTAGAACTTCATGCTCAAGCGGTCATACTGTATGATGACTGCAGGTGGCCAACGGCAAGGAAATCCTTAAGAATATCAACCTGGGCATGTACCTTGGAGCCAAGATCGGCGTGCTGGGAGCCAACGGGGCAGGTGGGCCCGCTGGTAGCATACTCAGACAGTGTGCATGTTGACTTGTGCCACAGCAGGACTGCTAGATGCCGTGTACAAAACGATCTGGTTTGCTTTTGAACCGCCTGCAGGCAAGAGTACGCTGATGAGGATTTTGGCCCAGGAGGTATGGCATGGAGGAATGGGAATAGAGGAAGCATGCAGCATGGTTGCTGGCACATACCTTGTAAATGTAACGCCCTGGCAGGCTGGCACTACCATTCCGTAGTGCAACTCCTGCACACCAGCAGCACTGCAGCATGCAAGGCTGGGTGCCCGGCAACTGCAGCTGCTCCACCTGCACAGACTAGGGCTCAGCACCACCCGTACTGAAGCTCTTGCAGGCTGCTCTCTGCCCTGTTCTACCTCGGGCATGGTTGCAGTCCAGGTACCACCCTGTGTTGCCCGTGTGTGCCTGTGCACACAGGATCAAAACTGCGAGGGGCGCATCTCCCTCACACCCGGCATCAAGATAGGCCAACTCAAACAGGAGCCGGAACTCAATGATGGTGTGTGTTGCGTTAGAGGTCACGATGTTGGTTCCCAAACGGCTGTGCCGGTGGCTTGGGGTCAGCAAAGATGGTCTGAAAGCAAAGCAGTCTGCCCTCAGGGGGACTTGTTCATAACCTCGTGCTGCCTCTTGCTGTTTTAGGTGCCACTGGATTACGGGGTTAGAATTAGGGTCAGGGCTGTGTTAAAGTCAGGGCTGCTGCTCTCATGTATGTGACACATGTCCCGCACAGCCTCCTGCCATTCAGTCTCCCAAGCTTGATGACTGACACATTGCCCACATGCAATCACGATCAGTTACTCACATGCAGCACACTTTATCTTTCAGGTGACACCGTGTCGAGCAACATTGAGCCTGCCTTGGCGCACGTGCGCTCTATGGTGACTGAGTTTGAAACCATCAGTCTCAAGATGGGCGAGCCGGATGCTGACATCGACGCCCTTGCCAGCAAGATGGATAAACTGCAGGTGACAGGGGCTATCAGGGGTGGCGATGAGTAGAGTAGAGCGCACAGCACCAGGGCAACCCAAACCAGAACAACACGCAGCCATCACCCATCCTCTGGTCAGCCATAACCCACGGAAAGCATGGAACGGCTTTTTCTCTTCCAGCGAGCACAAGGCGTGGGGAACATGCGTGTGTACCAACACCAGTCCATACCAACTTGCGCCAGGGTAGGACCATGAGCCATGTGAAGCACTGATTTCCTGCGCAGACCGAGCTTGACGCCATCAACGGGTGGGAGATTGACCGCACCATGGAGCGCGCCATGGACGCGCTGAGATGCCCGCCGCCTGATGCACACGTGAGCCATGCAACCTGCACGTGTGCAGGGATAGCACTGACATGGCAGGCGTGTGCTGGTCACCTGGCAGCTGCTGAGCCGCGTCCTGACAGCTGCGCACCTGGTTTTACCTGTAGTTCAGCCCAACATGTCGAGTTTGCAGCCAGTTGTTACCTGAACCTCAAGTGCAGGAATGTTTGCTGCATTGCAGTCAGTCCATTGCAACCTTTGCATGTGCCGCCATGGTCCTGCAGGTTGACAAGCTGAGCGGCGGTGAGCGGCGGCGCGTGGCCCTGTGCCGCCTGCTGCTCTCCGCGCCCGATATCCTGCTGCTGGATGAGGTGGGCACGGGAGACTGCGGGTACACGTGCAAGGGCGGTGTGCAGTATCTGTGTGCTCAACAACTGCTCGTACATGTCGCCTGTCAACCTTTGTAAAGCAATGGAGGGTGAAGATGTAAGGCTGCTCAGACCGTAAAAAGTAGACTGGAATGCGCACCAGGTAGGGCTTTCTTCATGACAGCTGACAGACGCTCGTGGACTGACCCACATGCAAGGGCAGGCACCGAGCCACGCATTCATGTCAAAGGGTGGGGGGAATGATGAGGCTGGTGTGCACATGACCTAGACACCCTGCTGTGTTGATGCTGTGCTGGCACACTGCTGTTTCGACTCTGGTTGGCCATCACAGCTAAGGAGCATGGGGCAGATGCTTCAGGCTGTCACGCGGTGCAACTCATGCCACAACGGACACACTGCCTGAATTGGTGTCAATGGACACACTTCCTTGTTGCTATCACTCAATTACATCAGCCTAGCCGAAACCGCATAGCACTGTGCAAATGGGTTTCGGAGAGCCCACCTGTCCTGCACATCCACCCGTATGCAGTGACAAAAGGTGATTGGCCGGTCCCCTTGGAGCTGATTCGCATCCCGCCTGGACTTGCGCATTGCCGATTACATTTTGTCTCACCAACTATCACTATGTGATCATATAATTATTCATCGCATGCGATTATCCATGCTACTCATGGCAATGTGTGCGCATGCACTTGCATACTTGGCTGCCTAGCAGTTCACGAGGTCGTTTTCCCTGTGCCCTGGTTATGCAGCCCACCAACCACTTGGATGCGCTGTCAGTGGCATGGCTGGAGCGATTCCTGGCCGAGTTCAAGGTGGGAAGGTTCTCAGCAGCAGGCGGCTCACAGAGAGGCAGAACGGAGACAAGGGTGCCGGCAATCGATTGACATCCTAGGGCTCCAGGGTGTACTTGCATATGCAGAAGGCACACTGAACCTGTGTGGGGTTGTGCTCCCGCAGCACACTGGAAGAACCGTCCTCCAACCTCCCTGCTGGTATCCTGCTTGTGTGCCGGGCTGCCATCCAAGCACTTCAATGCATGGACCGTGACGCTTCTACCACCTGCACTGACTGCGCTGAGCGTTAAATGAGTGATTGAGCTGCTGGAGTGTCTGGCTCATGCTTGTGTGCGCAGGGCACGGTGGTGGCTGTGACGCACGACCGCTTCTTCCTCGACAACGTGGGTGCAGCGAGGACACAGTGTATGCATGTGATGCATGCCAAACAGCTAATGACTGCTCAACATTTCACTCTTTACCCATAATAATACGCGTGCCTGAAAAACGGCCACTGTATCGCATCCAAGATGTTGGACAGCTCCAAGATATCTGCAGTGCTTGAGCTGCCTCTAGAATTGTTTGCATTTGCAGCAACGTTACTCAAGTGCCAAACCAACTGAAATCGCAACAGAAGCTGTAGCAGCAGCCCGGTGATACGTAGGGGCACTCGTGTTGTCTCCAGCTGAGCTGCAGTGTCTTGTGGGTGTGCTCAGGTGGCGGGGTGGATCTTGGAACTGGACAGGGGTGCTGGCATTGCCTTTGAGGGCAACTACAGCGAGTGGCTGGCCGCCAAGGACAAGCGGCTCAAGGTGGAGGAGAAGAACCAGAGCGCTCTGGCCAAGACGATTGAGGCCGAGCTGCAGTGGGTCAACAAGAACGCAAAGGGACAGCAGGTGCGGATGAGGGGGCAGTGCCAGTGTCGGGGGCGGGCCGGTCACGCCACTTGTCAGCCAGGCACCAAATCTGGGTGTCTACAACGGGTGGGCTGCTGGGCTGCAAGAGACATGCTGAAGTATGACTGAGCCCATGTACACGAATGCCATTGCCACTTGCGGCCTTGCCAGGCTCACCCAGCCATAGCCTAGCTGTGAAGCAAGGCTGCTTACACCTGTGGCTATGACCTGGTGACATGCCATGTGCTGTTGCTGACCGGTGCACGCCCTAATGCTTTCTTCACGCCTGCAGAAGAAGGGCCAGGCACGGTTGCGGCGATATGGTGCGTGGGCAGTAGCGCAGCAGTGACAGCCAAGTGCACTCAAAGCTTAAAGACTCGGTCAGGTTTACCTTTCGGGCCGAGGCACTGCCTCACAATGTGTGCATGGTGTGCATGCCTTGCTGCAGATGACCTGGTGTCCCAGGCGTCATCATACGTCAAAGACTCACAGGTACGGCAAAGGTGCACTGATCATCACATGGTCAAAATCACTTGGCCAGATTTGTGACATTGATCATTCGTTGACATATCTCTTTTGCTTTAAGTGGCACCTTGGGCCAGTGAGCGGGTTAGCTGCCAATCCTGGCCACCAGCCTAGCCACCACTGCACTTGCCGAATTTGAAGTTCGTGTTTTCCGACTGTTGCCATGCCCCCCGCGTTTAGCTTGCCTTTGCCTATCCCATGCACTTCCCAGATTGACGCCATCACCATCCCCGTGGGTCCGCGGCTGGGCCAGAAGGTGCTGGAGGCGCACGGCGTGACAAAGTCCTTTGGCGACCGGGTGCTGGTGGAGGACATGACCTTCTCAGTGCCGCCCGGGGCGAGGGTGGGCATCATCGGAGGCAACGGAGCAGGTGGGGCAGAGACTGTCAGGTGAAAGCCACACCAGCAAATTATGCTCCTGATCTCATACCTGATCGTCTGCCATCGCAACATGCTCTGAATGAAAAATCAACTCAATCTCAGTTCGTCTGGTGACACTGTGATTGGCACTCCTGCTATGTACGCGCGTAGAGGGGTGGGTTGATGCTGCCAAACAGAACAAGGTATCAGCCTTTAACCAATAATTGCCACTTGTTCAATGCCGACCCCACCTGCGTTTCCTGCGGAGTTGATATGCAAGTGTGCTGTGCTGTGTGCTGCACAATGCAGGCAAGTCCACGCTCTTCCGGATGATCATGCAGCAGGACAAGCCCGATCAGGTGAGTAGCCATGTGGCAACACCCTGGCAGCCCGCTGGTGCACCTCACACTGTCAGATGGTTAGTTTAACCATTTGAAAGGGTCATTTAAGACGTTAGCCCACAGGCGTCAAGAGAATTCAAGAGAACCGCCACTCGGAGCGGTGCCTCTAGACAGGGCACATCTTGCAACGCCATATCATTCTACATGCAGATGATTGCGATGAGTGGCACAAAGAGTTGTTGGTTTTGGCCAAAATAAGGTCGAGGTGCCTGAGGTTATCCCGTCACGTCCAGCCTCCGTGTGAGAGTTTGCAGGGCGAGTTGGTGCTTGGCGACACAGTGGTGCCCATGTACGTGGATCAGAGCAGGGACGCTCTGGACGGTGACAAGACGGTCTATGACACTATTGCAGAGGTGCGTGGGACATGGCGATGCAGCAACTGCCACGGCGTACCACTTGAGTGCACGCATCTGCCGACATGTGTAGCGGCTGCTAGTCGCTGCGTGGCCATGGCAACCCATCCGATCACAGCAAGTGGCAAGCCACTTATTGCATTGCACCGTCATCAGTGTGGATCAGCTGCTAACGTATCATCCGTTTTCCTCCATAGCAGCGAAGGGCGGTATTCACAACTTTCTGGTTCCAAAGCAGCTTACTATGTCTGTATCATTGTGTAGTGCACGAAGACTCCACCCCCCTGAGTTTTGCCTTGCTCTACACCGTCCTTAAGGCTGGCCGATTGCCTGTGTTTGCTCTGGTTTCAGGGCAATGACGAGGTGGACCTGAACGGTCGAAAGGTCTCAACTCGCGCATACTGCTCATGGTACAGTCATGGCATACTGCTCATGGTACAGTCATGGCATACTGCTCATGGTACAGTCATGGCACACTGCTCACACGCGTGCAGAAAAGTGTTTGTCGAGGAATAAAGCCGTTACTGAAGTTGAATCTTTGCACAGCAACTCCAATGAATGGTGTACATGCCACAGCAAAGTTAACATCATGCACGCAACCCTCTTACTCGTGAGCTGCACCCTTTGTTTGCTTGCGAGCTGCGCCCTTTGACTATGCTCTGCTTGTCGGCTGCGGCCTTTGATTGTGCCACTGCCATGGGGCCATCTTGCATTGCAGGTACAACTTCAAGGGTATTGATCAGGGCAAGAAGGTTGGCGTCCTGTCAGGTGCGGCTAAACGCCGCAGCACTGCAGGCCAACAGCTGCAACTGGCTTGCAGCTAGCCAACAATACTGAAGACATCTGTGCTAGCTGTGCAGCCAGCCATGCAGTCATGCGTACCTTATTGTGTGTGCCCTGCAGGTGGCGAGCGCAACAGGCTGCATCTGGCCAAGACCTTGAAGCAGAGCGGCAACCTGCTACTTCTGTGAGTCAAGTGCAGCCAGGCGCTGCGTGATGCACAAGTCCCCACAAGAGCAGCAGAACACAGAGTTGAACAACCTGAAACCTGGCTCTAAGAGGAAGGAGAGAGAAGTCCAACCATTCAACCAGCAAGTTAAGTCAACCCACTTTAACAACGGTTATGTGTGTGGCGGTGCAGGCCACACAGTGGATGTAAGGCCCCACGCAGGTCATGGTGGTGTCAGACTTGAACCTCATGGTGCTGCTCTGTCCCTTGGTGTTGCCATGCAGGGATGAGCCCACCAACGACCTGGATGTGGCGACACTGCGATGCCTAGAGGAGGCCATAGACAACTTCGCTGGCTCTGTGCTCATCATCTCACACGACCGGTGAGACAGGCGGCTATCTGGCATACTAGTGCATGCTGTCTAGGTAGCAGCAACGGCAACGCAGAAGTAAGGAGCATTTGAACCCTGCCTTTGCACACTGTATTGTTGGTACTGCGAACAATGATTGCATGGAAACACGTTCAGAAGCCTCGTTCTCGTCAAAAGTCTCAAGGGGCTGAAGCACGTGCAGTTGTTCCGAGAGACAGGCAGCATTCACTGTCCCCATGCTGCATGCACCCCGCATATGTATGACTTACCCCACTACCCTGGATGCAGTTGGTTCCTGGACCGTGTGTGCACACACATCCTTGCTTACGAGGGGGACAGCAAGGCAGTGTGGTTTGAGGGGGGCTTCTCGGTGAGTACGCGATGTGCACAGCTAAATGGTATATGGCTGAAAGCCACTCAGGGACAGAAAGAGGTCCGACGAGGCGCATGTTGCTTCTGATTTCCAAATGCACCCCTCCCTTGGCCCAGGCAGCACGCCTTGTTCCAATGCCCTGGTGTCGCAGGAGTACGAGGAGGACCGGCGGCGGCGCACGGGCGGAGCGGACCCAAGCCGCGTCAAGTTCCGCAAGCTAGCAACGGTCTGAGTGTGACAAGGGATCTACATCCCGGGCTCGGAAAGCTTAGGCTCCGGATATCAGTCAGCAAGGCTGGGTTCGTGCCTGCACCGTGCCAACCAGGATTGTGTTGCTACATCAGCCTAGCCAAAACCGCATAGCACTGTGTAAAAGGGATTTATAGAGTCCACCTGTCCTACATATCCACCGGTATGCAGCGACAAAATGATCCCCTCGAAGCACATTCTCATCCCGCCTGCCCTTGCGCACAGACGAGTTCCAGGGGCCGCACCCCGCAAAGCGTCACTACTTGCAAGGACGCAGCGAAAATTGATGCAGAAAACATGCAGCACCAAGCCAGAGGTTGTGCAACGGGATTGGTACCGTTGCTGCCTATTCGCATCGCTGTGCTCATTCTGTTAGCCGTTTCTCTCATTGACATCTGTGACCTTAAGTATCTTGATCTCTGACCGGTCTCAGCACCCGAGGACTATCTGTAATACTCGTGTCGTGTCACCAAGAGGCTTTGAGGCTTCCCTGTTCAGGTTGAGCAACAAGGTCAATTGAAAGTTCGATAAGCATACACAGTAAATCATACACAGTTGTCATTTCCCACAGCTGTCATTCTCCGCCATGATGGAAAGCGCATCGTCAACTCAACCCATAGTCATACACATGTTGTAAGTATCCTTGGTTTGTCATTCATACCACTCCTACTGTGCCTGTCCGCCTTGTCCAGCCCGTCGCCTGGCAGGGCGAGCCAACACGCCCGGCCGTCCCTTCATGCCTGCCAATCTTCATCTAGCCACTAAGATGGTGTTCCTGGCTGCATTGACATATAAATATCATCGCGTCAGACACAGTTTGCACTGGCGGACTCTGAACGAATCCTTGTTGTTGTACTGCCAAGCCACCATCTTGTCAGCTATGGTGACGCATGCTCCTTTCTCCTCTTCTTCACTCCCTCCATCCCCGTGCTCATGCTCATCACTGCTCTCAATCATGGCCTTTTTCCTCACTGCTCTCCATGAAGGCCTTTCTCATGTCTCTACTGTTTGTACTCACCTGCCACTCTGATAGTAAGGCGAAGCCCTGATGCGGAAATGGGCGTTGCGACCCGCATGCCGTCCGTCACACACCAGCACATGGGGGCCTTCAGACCTTTTGCGTTCCAGGGCAGCTTCTAGCCTGGCACCGCTGATCAGAGGT
>QAXH01004156.1:13828-44039 GCA_004335635.1 Chloromonas sp. AAM2 | reverse complement strand
AGATATTGTGTCTAGCTGCAGCACCGTGGGTTGAACCATGAAAAGCCATGTAATGATGATGATAATGACACATCCTGCTGTGGCCCAGCTGCTGAGTCAGCACCAGCCACATGGGTCACAACCAGGGCCCACCCAGGAGGTGTCATCCGCTGACATGGAGCGCATGGTGCAGACCTTGAGGGAGGGACAACAACATGCACAAGAGGTCATGGCAAATATGGCATCACTGTTACGGCCGCCACGCAGCGACCAATGTCCAGCTACTGACAACTACACTAGGTTGGCTTCCAGTGCTAGCTCAAAAGCACTGCTTGATGAGTGAAGCGCACTGATGACGTGCTCATCACTTTTTGCCCTTGAAACGAGACACTAGCTTTGTGAGAGGCGAGCTAGAGGCATTAGCGTTGATGAAGATCAGTTGTAGGTCGTCAGTGCTCGGCCTGCGCTTGGTCTGGCCAATCTGCAGTGCATGCATGAGACAGGCTGTCAGCACTTGAGACATTTGCTTCCTGAACCAGGCCTTCCTGCTCCCATGCATGCTCCCTTGCACAATATAACATTTGAATAACCTGCTTGACTAAATTTTCCTCGTGTACTTTTTCTTGCTACTGAATACCGGACTGGAGTAGCTCGCATGGCCAGCTTGTATGCACTAGGCTGAGCGATCTACTGGCCTGGGCTGAGCAATCAAAGCCTGCTAGCCATGCAAACTAGTTAGGCAATAGTTTCTCAGCCTACCTGTAGAAACTGTTCGTCCTTGCCCGGTGCCTTCATGAGGATGCGCCACATGTTGGCGCTGTCGCCGCCCTTGCCCGTGGCCTGCCTCAGCACCACCCCCTCCAGGGAACCCAGCAGGCCCTTGACCGCAACCGGCATCAGAGCGTACACTGTCACTACCTGCAAGAGGGCAAAACAAAAGCGCTCTGTTCAGACGAGGCACACATCTGCATGGCACTCAGTAAGCCACTGGGTCTACACCCATAACAGGATGGTATGATCATGCGCTGTACATTCAATCTGCAGAAAGAATGCACCTCAAAGCACTGTGTGTCAAACCAAGCCTGGTACAATCCAACGAGGCGTGCAACATCTCCAAGCAGCAGCGCCATACATTGTACCTGTTCCATGTAGTCAGTGAGTGGTGACGGCATGCCCAGGCTGGCCGGTGGGACTGTCAGGAACTCTGCGTTGACCAGCACTGTGCCCCTGCCTGTCCAGGTCTCATCGGTCAGCTGCTGACACAGAGCTACCTGCGAAGATAGGCGCGTCTGGGATTTGCTACTGGGAGTCCAGGCTGAAGTGGACACTGCTAGGATGTTCTTGCAACAGGCTGTGGCACACCTTTCCAAAGGGGCATGCGTGACTATCCATGCATCAAAACACGCTGTGTGCAGGTCAAGACCACGAGCTCAATCTTGGCTGTTCCTGTAGATGCAAGGTCGCAACTAGACAGACTCTGACCCAGTAAGGATTGATGGTCGGCTATGGAGCGTGAGTTGTGGCTCACATCCGAGGTAGCGGGTGCGATGACCAGCAGCAGCCCCCCCTCCAGGCGCGGTGAGCGGCAGGCCTCCCGGAGCTCCAGCACTCGGCAGCCCGGGGGCCGGCCCCTGAGTGACCCCGCGGCCTGGGCCACCGCAGGGTCGGCGCACACCTGGCAGGGCGCAGGGCACGTCACAGGACATCGTGTGATGGTCACCGCATCCTAATGCAACATCGTGTGATGGCCACCACTCTCTATTGCAAATGTTATGGCTAACACCTGCTGCTGATGCATGTATGAAGGTGTCAAACGATGGGACAGGTGTCATGCTATCACACGGTTGTGTGGAGGCGAGGTCTGAGGCGTGGCTTCATTGAACGTGGCAGGTGCAGTGGTCGTTAGCTGAAAGGTTCCTTGGAAATGCTGAGGAAATAATGAGTCGGGCTGTCCACTGGTCAGCTTCGAGTACAAGTGCTTCCCTGGTGACTAGACTAGTGTGCATGGTGTCCAGGTCGTGCACACGCACCATGAGCATGGGACATGACGCATTCCCTAGGCTGCTGACGAGGTCCGCTGCCATCTCTACTGCTAGCTGAGCTAAAGCCGCAGGTGATTGGTCAGCCGTGGGGATTTCCACGTGGAGGTTTTCGCGCGGAGGGGTGGCAGCTGCGGATGCAAAGCCTTTGGTGGGTGTCTTGCCTGCCTGTAGCCGAGGCTTGAGGCGCACACTGGCACACTGCACGGCATCATCAACCTGTGGCAGCCAAGCACAGGATTCAGGCATTGTGGCAGTTTGACAACGCTGTGTGGGACTGCTGCGGTGTGATAACACGGGCTAAGAGGCAGTGATGGCTACCTGCATTCGTTCTTACCGCTTCCTGTTGGGATGCTGGCAAGGGGGAGGCTGGGAGCTGGGCGTTTGGGCTGGCTCTGCACAACCTGCTGCTGTATTGTGGAGCATGCCTGCATGCTGCTGCTGAAGAGGTGAGTAAGGTGGTTTGGGATACAGGTGCTGTGCTGCATTGGTCTTTGCAGTTATTGCCACTTCTTACAAGTGGGTGGGCTGAGACGGGCAGAAGGCGACACGCTGACGTGTGCCAGTGATGCTGGGTCAGGGAAGGCTGGGCGTTGGACAACATCTTACGTGCATCCGATGCAGGATGCAGACGCGGTCCATCAGCAAATCCACACCCATCAAGTCTGCAACTGCCGGCGGATCCGCACGTGCTAACGACTTTTGAAAACTAAGGGTTGTGCCGCAAATTACGGCAGGATAATCGCAGAAGGTGCAGCAATTGAGTAGTATACATATCTGTTGCCTGGCTGTTACTTGCTCTCAGTAGTTGCGGTCGGCTGGCATACCATGCCGTCGGCAAAGAAACGTAGCGCCGCAAAGGCATCAGCCTCCCAGGAACAAGCAGAAGATGAACATGGCGAAGGCTACATGGCGCTGGAAGAGCGCGAGGGCGCAGCTCGCAGCCGGCGGCAAGCAGCATCGCCCTCACAGCGTGCCCCAGCAAAAGAAACCCCTGCTGAACAAGGCAGCCGAGTGATGTTTATGGGGTGGGTGATGCCAACAGCCAGCTCATGGACTGCATGCATGCGCGACCAACCAGACTTGACACAAGTATGGGTCTGTTGTGCAGGAACCTTCCACATGGCTTCTACGAGCGGCAATTGTTAGGTGGGTACTGCATGCATGCACTTGCATGTCACACTGCCACACAGCTGCTGGCCTGAGGCCAGAAGCTCACATCACAGATTTGAGGCGCTGGCACACGTCTGTTGAGCGCGCCTTGCATATGCAC
Source organism: Chloromonas sp. AAM2 (assembly GCA_004335635.1). Taxonomy (NCBI): domain Eukaryota; kingdom Viridiplantae; phylum Chlorophyta; class Chlorophyceae; order Chlamydomonadales; family Chlamydomonadaceae; genus Chloromonas; species Chloromonas sp. AAM2. The sequence continues at coordinate 40,748 of QAXH01004156.1, read as the reverse complement.
TGGCCAGCTCCCCACATCGTACGCCCCGTCACAGTAGCGCTATTGACTGTGCACACCCTTCCAGGCAACGTCCACACTATACTCTGTCCATCAACGCATGGCTTCCTCACCCATGCCTGGCTGCATGAAGACCGATGCCCACGCGACACACAGCTGCGACACACTCCTGCGACTCTGCATTTACTCAGCTGACATGAGCTACCTCGGCGTCTAACTGAGTCGGGCATAGCAACTTGTCTCTCGCACACGAGCCTTGTGCACCCGCTGTACTGTGCCCGCTGCATTTGACATGACAGCCGTGTTAGCAAATGAATACTCTTACGTTCCTCGGTCTGCATGTCATTATATGAATAGTGAGCCCTGCCAAGAACGATCAATAACTGGGCAAGTCCATCAACGCCAACTTTGTTCATCAATCCATGGGTTAACTGCACTGCAGGCTTCTTCTCTCAGTTCGGCAAGGTCACAAGAGTACGACTTTCACGCAACAAGAAGAGCGGCAAGGCCAAGCACTATGCCTTCTTGGAATTCCAGCATCCTGAAGTTGCCAAGATTGCCGCCGAGGCCGTGGATGGGTACTTCATGTTCAAGCAGAAGCTGACCTGCGCGTTGATGCCAGTCGAGAAGATTCATCCGCAGCTATTCAAGGGCGCGAACAAAAAGTTCCGAGCGGTGCCATGGCGCAAGCTGGAGCGTCAACGACACGACAAGGAGCGGTCGTGGGACGAGCACGTCAAGCAGGTCGCACGGCTTGTGAAGCAAGACAAGAAGAGACAAGAGAAGATTGCCGCCGCAGGCATCGATTACGATTACCAGAGCCTAGAAGGCCTGCCCATCCAGCCCAAGAGAATATTGTTTGCGTCGGATTGATAAGGCTGTTCACGGGGGATTGCGCGTGGTCGCCGCGCATGCATTGGATTCACTGGACAAACTTTGGACTACCCCAAGTTCTTAGCTGAACTAATGTTTGCCTAACCATGGTGTCCTCATGAACCTGAACTTTCACCATGACCATGCTGCTGACATGCTCACCTTCGAGCAGCATTTGAACTGGACGTTTCCAGGAGTTTTGCTGCAGGATGGTTTGAGAAACATTCTTGCATTAAATTTCAGATAGTTACTGTCACCGGCCTGACCAGGATGCTTGAATTGTTACTCGCGTTCTTCTGAACCGTGGCAGAAATAGCTGCCATTTGTAACTCTTGTGGCATGCCCTACTGACTCTGAGTACTCAATGATGGAATGGAATCTGGTCCGTCACTGTACTTCTGCACCTGTTCCCCGCCTGATTGCTGAACCAACCAACTAACCAACCGAAACGAACTGAACTGGCATACAGGTTGGTAAGGCAGGCCACGTGGCGGCTGCGAACACTTGCTATTGATTGCATTCAGGTCGCTTGGCAGCCCAAACGGACTGAGTTCGACAAACAGCCTCTGATACACATTACACGGCTGCGCGCAAACTGCACGTAGGCATAAATAAACAAATACAAGACGCAAGGCCTGTGACTTTGAACTTCATAGGGCTTGCACGCAGGCAACAATTGTCCCAGGTACAATCAACCTCAGTGCCCGGAGATTGTGATGGCCTACACCAGGAGGGGTCATACAAGAGTAGCTAAGTTCGTCTGGTAGCCCGGAAGTACTCGGCAAGTCTCTGGTATTTTCTGACGGTCAAACAATGAAAGCATGGTGTTTGAACATGAAATGCTGTTGTTCCAGTTGCCTGATACCCAGGCAGGGGCTTTGAAGTGTCTGACTCTACTATGGGAGGGTGGCGACCAAACCAAGCAAAAGCACCAGAGCCCCCCGGACGTACTTCCACGTCAGTTTTTTGCAAACTCGCCAACTCACATAAGACAGGCAAAACTACGGAGTGGCTTACTCAGTTTATGTCTGCTGGACATTCCGCTCGAATCCGAAACGCAGCCCCTCTCATCCGGCACCCTGGCCGGCAGAATCAAAAGCTCACACTAAACGTTCAACTCATACACTAGGTCACAGTATTGAAATGGCTGCCCCGCTTAGTTTGCTGCCTGTCCACAGTAGGCCTGCAGCGTTTCGTCCAGCTTGGCTGGATCAAAGGCTCCAGTGACCACACAGCTGCCCAAAGGTCCCTTGAGCAGAATGAGCCGCAGCTTCCCCTCTGATACCTTCTTGTCCACTGACATGAGCTGCTTGAACAGGGGCACCGTCATGGGAGGGGGCACGGTGACAGGCAGGCGCGCGGCCACCAGCAGGGCACGGGTCCGGTCCAGGATGGAACGGTCAATCCAACCCTGAGGCAACGACACCAAGGATTGGAGTGACATGATAGGCACAGCTACCACAGAACTGCTGTTCTGAACAGGTCCTTTCTAAGTGCGGTGTGCGAGACACGCACTCCATGGGCCCACATATCTGTTGATTGCATCGGAATTTCAGTCCTGGAGCCGGTAATTGCTGAATCATTGCCCACGAGATCCTTGCCATGTCCCAGCAATGAAGCTGCAGCAGTACCTTATTCCATGCGACACAGATGCCAATGACCAAGCATGCAGGCTACTGCATTCCCACACATGAACTCACCATGCGGTACGACAGGTCCGCTGCCATGACCATGCCGATAGAAACCGCCTCGCCATGCAGCAGCGTGCCATAGCCAGTGCCTGTCTCAATGGCATGGCCAAAGGTGTGGCCCAGATTGAGCGTGGCGCGCACGTCATTAGTTTCCCGCTCATCGGCAGCCACAACCTCGGCCTTGTTGATGCATGACCGCTCCACGGCATACGCGATTGCGTCCGGATCGCGCGCTAGCAAGCGGCCCATGTTGGCTTCCAGCCATGCAAACAAGGGTGCATCCCGAATCAACCCGTACCTGCGCACATGGTTCACCATCATGACATCCCTGACCAGTGGGCCACTCAATGATCTGCCGCATGACAACAGCTGCTAAGAATGCCGGTAGGCCATCACATGAACAGGCATGCAGGGGGATTGTCATCAACCACCATACACCATGGCGGAGTGTCCGATGTGATCTATGCACTGGTTGCTCGCCAAACAGTCCAGTCCTGCACGCCCAGTCCTGCAGGCCTCCGTGGAGCATTGTTTTTCAAACAGCCCACATGCCACTCACTTCACGATTTCACTGATGCCTGACGCCAGTTCCCGGTCAGGCAGTGTTGACAGCGTGTCCGTGTCGCACACCACACAGCGCGGCTGGTAGAAGGCGCCGATCATGTTCTTGCCCAGGGGGTGGTTCACACCTGTCTTGCCACCCACGCTGCTGTCCACTTGCGCCATCACGGTTGTGGGCACCTGCAGGCAACAACACAGACCAAGCACATGACCTTGACCGTGATAGCTGCTTGTCTGGTGGCCAACAACATGCACGTAGTCTCCAGTCTCCGGGCAACGCTGCACAACAAATCAGCATTTCAGTCTGTTGCCTGCTGTGAGCCACAGGTTGTGCCGGCTTCGAATAACCTCTTTGGACCCCAGTGGGCACAATAAGGCCGTACCTGGACAAAATGCACTCCTCGTTGGTAGCATGCAGCTGCAAAGCCGGTCATGTCACCGATCACGCCTCCCCCAAGGGCCACAAAGGTGGTGCCCCGGTCAAGCCGAGCTGTCAGTGCTGCATCCCACACCTGGCCTAGCACCTCCATGCTCTTAAACTCCTCTCCGTCGGGAAGAACTACGCTCTCTACTGTCATCTTGCCGTCAGCTGTCAACGCCTTGATAGTTCTGCAGCATAATAGTTGGTGGCACATGCAAAAGTTGAGCAACCCAGCCGGTCCGTTTGCTGCCGAGTATGGGCGCTACCTACAACAGCTGCGATCGGTTGGCAAGGCTGTGTGCGTGTCGTGGTATCAAAGGCTGATCTGGTGACTGAGAACTGCCTGGTACATGGATGCCTTGTCATGACGAGGTTATGACGGCAACGTGCATGTGTGCCTTCATGGGCGGAGTCGTGTGTTGTGGTTCGTGCCCATGCGTTGAGATTTGAAGGTAATCCATGAAGCATGCAGGTTGACGGCATGGACGCATGGGACAGTCACCACACTCACTTCTCCAGATACAAGGGCGCAATGGTCTCATTGGTGACCACCAATACCCGTTTGCTTGTGATATGCTTGCGCAGCAGCTCCCCTTTCCCTTCCAGAAGGCCGTTGCCGATGTAAATGGGGTATGTTCGGTCGCCTCCCAAGGAAACCTCAACGACCTTCATCACAGAGCCGGGTGCCTCTGCCAGTGCTGTGCGGCACACTGTGCTGAAACGCCCTGAAGAGGACGCGCAAGAGGATCCTGCGCATGAGGAATCTCGGCTGGCCATTAGGGCTAGCCGCTCCAAGCGCCTCCTGTTCACGCCGGAGAAAGGGCTGCTCAACCGCACACTGGCGCTCGAGCCAGAGCTAGGGCAGCTGCAGATCTCTAATGGGCTCGCAGCAGTGACTAGGCCCGCGCGATGCGGCTGTGGTCCCACTACAGCATGGTTTTGGGGGCGTGGGACGTGTGTTGCAGTGGTGGCGCAGGCTGACGCGCCTCCAATGCGCACGCGGCTCATGGGAGGCATGATGAAATAGGGTTTGATCAAGCAGTGTCTGGCCGGCAGAGGGCATTGTCAGCTTCCTCGAACCTCCGGTCAAAAAGTGCGCAACAGATTTACGGGAAAACTAAATGATGGCAGCGAGCAGAGGACTGGATTGATGACTAGCAGGTCTGATACACATCAGCGTGCTCGTTGGTTGGACATGGATTTCTGGCATTGGTAATCCCTAGCACTGGTTCCACAGCCACAGCCACCGGTTGCAGCCAAGCCACGCGATTAGGATGCCTGCCCTGCTGTCTCAGTCCTCTTTGGCACGCACTAAGTCTGTGTGTGGAGCGACAACCATGCGACCAATGCTTTCCGCTGCGGCCAAGGTCACTGCAAGAGTGCTGTTTGTGGCGCAGCAGCCAACATCAGTCACTTTTGGTGAGCCACCCGTACCTTGACAGGAATCCACACATGCACGTAGTATGACATGTGTGTATAACTCTGATTGCAGGAGCAGGCGCAAGACTCCTTGGAAGGCCCAGTGGACCACCAGACTGCAGAATGATATGCCAAGCAGGTCAGCACACATCAGCATTACAATCCATGCTAAACCCAGCACAGGCACCAGACCAAAGCCCGTGGGCTACAAGCTTCAAGTTCTGATGTTGTGCCTACCACTTCTTTGTAGGTGGTGCTGCTGCTTCTACACTAACACTGCCGGCAGCTCAGTCAGCCCAGAGCATGGTAGGCGCCCATGGCTCATTTATTTCCACCAACTTACCAATGAATCCGTTGCCAGATAGCTGGCAGGACAGTAGACCAAGCCCTGATGCCGAATGCACAAGGCAGCTGTCCTCGTGTTTCGTTGCACACAGCATGCGTGTGTGCTTCAAGACAGGACTCTTCTAGGCTTGCCTGCGCCTGTGGCGTCTTGGTTTACACCTCGCCTCCGTACCAGCAGCAGTTGCCAAGGGCACAACTGCCCCTTCTGAGCAATCCTCTCTGGACGGAAGGGCATGCGAAGAAACAACAACTGCCTTGCCTGGGTCCATGCAGAGCGGCGCTGAGATCCGCGAGCGTTTCCTTTCCTTCTACGAGTCCAAGTCCCACACGCGCCTGCCCAGCTCATCCCTGGTCCCGGAGGACCCCACAGTGCTGCTCACCATCGCGGGCATGCTGCAGTTCAAACCGGTGTTCCTGGGGCAGGTGCGGCACATGAGCACTGCATGACTTTTGTGAGTTGATTCATGCGATTCAAGTGAACTGTTGTTGCCAACGGACCAGTAGGCCCTTCCCGTGCCCCCGCTGAGCAGTACTCCCCGGACTGAAGGTCATGGGGGCAGCATCCCTCCGGCGCCACGGCACACGGTTGCATATCACGGTGCTTGTGCTGCCTCAACAGATGGCGTTTGGCTGCTGTGGTATGGCCAAAAGCACATCAATCATTGGTTGCAATTTGATCCAATGTTCAGCCAGCACAGATGCAGTGACTGCCTGGTCTCAAGCCGATTGCTGCATAGAAGTCGCCAAAGGAGCTTTGGAGGTGTGCAAGGCATCAACGTCATCATCTTGCTTGTTGTCTGCTGCAGTCAGCCCGCAAGGTGCCCCGAGCCACCACCACCCAGAAGTGTGTGCGCACCAATGACATCGAGAACGTGGGGGTCACGGCCCGCCATCACACATTCTTCGAGATGCTGGGGAACTTCTCCTTTGGAGACTACTTTAAAAAGGAGGTGACTGAAGTTTCTGTACCGAGTTAAATGTACACAGTACCGACCCAGAGCAGCACGGTATGGCAGAGCAGAGCATGGATGCTGGACAACGGATTGGGCGTCTTAAGGGCAGGTCTTCTTAGAAGGCTATGTCTCCATCATCGTCTCTATTCCTACTAGCCAGCTCGCCTGTCCCAGACGGACCCCTCTGCCTGTCCTCTTGCCTTTAAATTACCCCCGCAGGCCATTCAGTACGCATGGGAGTTGTCCACAGTTGTGTTCGGCCTGCCACCCGAGCGCGTGTGGGTGTCTGTGTACGAGGAAGACAGCGAGGCTCTGGCCGTTTGGAGGGATGTCATAGGGGTGCCGATAGAGAGGATCAAGAAGATGGGCGCTGCAGACAACTTCTGGGCATCAGGACCCACAGGTGAGAGGACTGACAGGGGATGGGACTTCACCCCTTTCCAGCTGCGAAATGGGACACGCAGGGTTGACAAAGATGTAATACACTCTCTACTGTAGAAGGTATATATTCGGTAGCCTGTCTGCTCTCAGCCTTCGGCTGCCACGCACCTGTGCCTGCAAGCACGGTACACACAAGCCGTTATGTGAAGACCAGCAATGACTTAAGACCAACCTGTTGTTAGGTTGCAAGCAAACGTAAAGGTGGCTTTGATGACTCAGCCTGCCATGGCCCCTTCCCTTTCTACCCCTTGCTAGCCCTTACTTGAACTCAGCCTGGGTACATACAAAACGTATATGTTCCATGTACCAGTTGCTGCACTACGACTCGCCCTGTTATGCCTTGACCCTCACCCGCCAGGTCCCTGCGGTCCCTGCTCCGAGCTGTACTATGACTTCCACCCCGAGCGGGGCACCGCCGAGGAGGTGACGCTCGAGGACGACTCGCGCTTCATCGAGTTCTACAACCTGGTGTTTATGGAGCTCAACAGGGCAGCGGACGGCAGGCTCACGCCTCTGGCCGCCAAGAACATAGACACGGGCATGGGGCTGGAGCGCATGGCGCAGATACTGCAGGCAAGTGTGTGTTTGTGTGAAGCGGGGGGGTCAGTAAGAGTTGAATAACAGAGGCCACTGATGCAACACGCGTTGTCACATCGCTTTTTAGAATGGCTTTTTAGAATGGCGCAGATTCTGCAGCCAAGTGATGTGTTGGGGTCAGGACGAGCAGCAACAGGACCCACTGATACGACACCAACACACTTTGTTAGCAGCTGGTTTATTTTTTGTTTTTTTTCTTTGCAATTCCCAACCAGGTATCTTGGACAGTCCAGTGCAGCACGCCTCTTTGTTTGCTTTACGCCCTTTTGTAACCTAATGGCCACTGGTCTTGTGCACCTTGCCAGCAGGCATGCAAGCACGTGAAGCACATGTGAGCTGAGCCCTGTCCTGCCACATGCAGGGTGTGTCCAACAACTATGAAACCGACCTGATCTTCCCCATCGTGTCCAAGGCAGCTGCTCTGGCCGGAGTAGACTACGCAAAGGCAGATCCGGTCACACAAACGGCCCTTAAGGTCATTGGAGATCACACACGTGCAGTAACGTACTTGATCAGTGACGGTGTGACGCCCTCCAATGTGGGGAGGGGCTACATCGTGCGCCGTCTGCTCAGACGTGTGGTGATGAAGGTGCGCGATTATTCAACGACGTGAAAGGCTTATGTAGTTGGGCAATCGAGTACAGTTTGTTGGCATAATTGAAACTGTAACGGACATACCCGCTGTGCCATGCAAGTCTGCAATGAGTGCCGGCTGATGGTGGCAAGACTGACTTCAAATCAATTCTCACGGGGGCCACAACCCACATGTTACGGACATTGCCTTTGACAATCATGAGTGTGGCTCTGTGTGCTCTGCCCCCAGGGCAGGCTGCTGGGCATCAAGGACACCTTCACCCCATCAGTTGCGGCCGTGGCGGTGTCCCTGTCCGCCCCCTGCGACCCCTCAGTCTCCGCCAACGCGCAGCGGGTCATGGACGTGCTGGCCCAGGAGGAGGCAATGTTCAGTGCCACACTCGACAGGGGCAACAAGCAGCTGGAGGAGATGATGGAGGCGTGCAGCAAGGCCAAGTCAAAGGTCCTGGCAGGTAGAGCGGTGCCAGACGCCCAGGGGCAGGCACGTGCACCTGGTGGTCCATGAAAAATGATGATCCTGGCCGACTGGGGCTTGGTCTGATGACTACAGCCAGCAAATTTGTGTGTTGTTTTTTGAGCGCTTTATCACACAATGCCATCACCACGACGAGCAACTCAGCCAGTCTGTGCCAAGCGTGAGTGATAGAGGGGTGCATACTGTTACCACAGCAACTGTGACGCTTGGCTTGACCAGCATTGCATCCGTACTCCTTTCCTGCCTATGCAGGCAAGGATGCATTCTTGCTGTACGACAGCTTTGGGTTCCCTCTGGAGCTGACACAGGAACTGGCGGAGCAGCGGGGCATCTCGGTAGGACGCAGTTGGGTCTGGTGGCATGCACTTGCCTCCCAGGCAACCTAGTTGGTATTGTGCTGCTGAACCGCCTGAGTGCTGGTGGGCAATCTGCGTCTACATAGCATGCTGTACAATTGTGTGTGTTGAAGCCACATCCTCAGCTCTGACAGCCTTTCCACTTTATGTGTCCGGCTCAAATGCCCACCCATGCTCCAGCCCTGCTTTTTATTCGTGGCTGCTGGGGCTCGATGTACCAATGAGCGAATGACCGAAACCGATTGGTTCTGGCCTGAAGGTTGATGTAAAAACAGCAACGCCCTGCTCTGTCCAGTGCTCGTGATGTGTTCCTGGTGTGCCCTGTAGGTTGATGTGGCCGGGTTTGAGGTGGAGATGGGCGCGCAGCGCGCTCGGTCCAAGGAGTCGCGCGAGTCAATCGACCTCACGGCGCAGAGCGCGCTGGCAGAGATGGCGCAGACACTGCCCGCAACCACTGTGAGTCCTAGGTTAAGTCCGGAAAGACAGGAGCATATGCTGCGGTAGGCAGGCAGTGCAGGCAGACTATCTGGCTCATTGCAAACTCACCAGCATTAGGCTTATCCTCAATCCTGTGGAGGAGAACCAACAGGAAGACAAAGAATGGCGGTTGGCGTAACTACGGGGGCCGAGCAAGCAAACCCAATCTCATATGCTGGTAATGGGGATTCTTTGCCTCAGTGAGAAGTTGCCAGCATGGGCTTAGTCTCGTTACTGTGTGTGTCAGTGTTCAGTCACTGCTAAACTGTTGTGCTGCAGATTGTGTGTTCAATGCCCAACTGCAGCATCCCACGTGCGTCCCTTGCTCCTCACAGCCGGGTATCAGCACTGTCCACCATAGTCGTGTTGCCACACTGTCCCCCATGCTGCAGTTCAACGGTTACAGTGATCTGAGAGCGGAGGCGACTGTGCGCGGTCTGCTGGTTGACGGCCAGCCCGTGCAGCAGGCCAGTACGGGGTTGCAGGTGGAGGTGGTGCTGGACTCCACACCCTTCTATGCGGAGTCAGGTGAGAATGGTGGTTTTAATCAGCTGTAACTTAGAACGCAAGCGTGATGTATTACTTGGGTGAAGAGCTGGAAATGCTTCCTGAAGTGGTTCATTCCTTAAAAAGACCAGACTTGCAACAGAGCAATCATCACCAGGTGTAGGTAGCAAGTTGTTTGGGCAGCCCGACTAAGTGGAGGGTGTTGGCAAACAAACACACTGCTACACTAGCCGTGCTGTCACTTGTGCTGTTACTTGTGCTGGCAATGGCATGCTGACACTGTGGCACTGGCCTTGTTGTCACTGCTCACAGGCGGTCAGGTCGGGGACCATGGCGTGCTCCAAGTGGTGCAGCAGCCCCCCGGGACTGGGAGCAGCCAGCAGGAAACCGTGATGCTGGTGAGAGGCGTGCGGAAGGCGGCGGGAGGGCGGCTGTTCGTTCACAGCGTGGAGCTGCAGTCAGGACAGCTGGCAGTGGGGCAAAGGGTGAGGCCGGGGGAGGGGTTGCGACAAGGTGACTGATAAGTGGTGATCTTGCCGTGGTGACTTGCCAAGCTGTCACTGCAGGGGCAGGCATCTATGTGGTCGTTAGTTATGTGTTTTATGGCAATGCACAATATGGTCACATGTCATAGGCACCTTGAATTGTGACGGGTACAGTTGCTGCAGTATGCCACGGGCTCGAGCATTTCGGCAGGTGTTTTTGCGCTTAAGAGCAGGACGCCTGAAACTGGGAAATTAGTGAGCTTTAAACATAGACAAGCCAACCAGGTAACAGTAAGAAGCTGTGAAGATAGCGTCCAATGTCCGTTGGCACCGCTGTCACATTCCTTCCCCTTCACAGGTCACAGCGCAAGTGGACCCCCTCCTGCGGCGGCAGGCGTGTGCGCACCACACCGCCACTCACCTGCTGCAGTCTGCGCTCAAGAGGGTGCTGGGGCAGGACACGTGCCAGCAGGGCTCGCTGGTGGACTTCCAACGGCTCAGGTAGGGGGCGGCAGGAGGATACGACAACATGGCGGACACTGGCCAGAAACGTGCCCCTTCAACACAGAAATCGCTCTCTACTATTGTTTCTAACCAGCAGAGGGCTTCACCTACTAACTTCTGCAAAGCCAGGCCTCTCCATGTGTCATCATGCATACGTGTGTGTGTGTGTATGTGCAGGTTTGACTTCAACCTGCCGCGGCCCATGACCCCCGCTGAGCTGTCGGAGGTGGAGCGACTTGTCAACTCCTGGGTGCTGCAGGCCGCACCCACGCTGACATCGGTCATGGGGCTGACGGTGAGCAGGAGGCATACATGCTTGATTTTCCCCCAGTCTTCCTGGAATCAGTGACCAGTGAGTGGAGAAACTTGCAGGAGCAACCATGCCACGCTTAAGAAGTTCAGGTCTAGTGAACACTTCACGTTACCTCGTCTGCTGGCGGCATGGTGCGCATGGTGGCACATGGTGGACGCATGGTGGACGCATGGTGGACGCATGGTGGACGCATGGTGGACGCATGGTGGACGCATGCCTAGGGCGTGTTCATAGGGAGGAAGAACTGGCAGCCTTAACTCCCTGTGGGGCTGTGACCACAGTGTGCATGACTAATGGGTGCATGGGTGGAAGCCCCAGCAACAGTGACAAAAGCATATGGGATCTGAAGGTCTGTTGAACGGTTCATTCTAACGGCATCGTGTGGATTTTCGAATCCACATTGCATTGCCTGTGAAGATTACATCCAAGACACCAAGCCTAACGGCTGCGTTGATCCTTTGTCACAGCCTCTGATGCATGTGCATGTATACGGTTGTGCCATGGTGCATCCACTGCATGTACACATGTGTCTGTCACGCACAGCTGGCCAGAAACCGCAACCAGTACGTGTGTGTCCCGTTCCCCCCCCCCACAGGAGGCCAACCACTGATGTTCAACTTTCATGCGCTGTCACGGCCTCATAGCATACACGACTTGGGTTGACCCATACCCCCGGTGTGCATTTCCCATGGCGCTCCCATGCCCCATGCCCGATGACATGCTGCCTGCTTTGCAGGAGGCCAAGGCAGCGGGCGCCACGGCCATGTTTGGTGAGAAGTACGACGATGTAGTGCGGGTGGTGGACGTGCCCGGCATCAGCATGGAGCTGTGCGGCGGAACGCACGTGACAAACACCTCGGAGATAGGCGTGTTCAAGGTGAGGTGCGCCCAGCAGCCACCGGTGCCTGGCAACCACCAGGGCGTTCCGTGCAGACAATGGAACTAGTCATGCAGACACAAGCAAACAAGTCATGAGATGCTTATTTTGCATACATGTGAGTGTCCTTGCATACGACGTTTGTTCGGCTGTACCAAACTCAGAGGTTCCGCGTGCACTGCCCTCAGCACAGACAGTGGCAATAAGCCTTCTTTCCCCACAAACAACCCAGGGTTACTAAACTGTCGTGTGTGATCACAACACACAGTAGTAGTTCCCACTCTTGTGGTGTAGATTGTGAGCGAGAGCGGCATTGCCAGCGGCATCCGGCGCATCGAGGCGGTGTCGGGTGCAGCGGCGCTAGAGTATCTCAACGGACTGGACAGCGTCGTGCGCACGCTCAGTAACAACCTCAAGGTGAGATTGGCAGCGTCTGAACTGTTCAAGCTGTGGGTTTTACCTCAACTACCGGGGCTGGTAGGGTGCTTTGGGCCTACCGGCCCAGTACTAACCTCAAAATGGGGGTTGTCAGGTCACTGTTGCAACTGCACTGTTCGAGCCGTTCCACGGCAGGTGCTTTGGGACCACTGGTCCGTTCTAACGCTCAAGCGGTCTACAATTGATTGTTTGCTCCTTTATGTGCAGGAGTTGGTTGCCCGTACGCTCTCTGACTGACCTTATAGTGCCTTGGGCCACCAGCTTGTTCTGGAACTCAACCGGTCGCCTGCAGGCATTGTTACAGAATGGGCAGTTTGGGCATTAGTTGTTTGGTCATGTGCCCGCAGGTGAAGGCCGAGGAGTTGCCCGGGCGAGTGTTGGGGCTGCAGTCAGACCTCAAGGCAGCCAACAAGGAGATTGAGACACTCAGGGCACAGCTGTCAGTGGCTAAGGCACAGGTGGGGCGGTGGTAGAACCAGGAATCGGCGGCACATGCACCCCATCAACAAGACATTCGGCAACTGCATGTCTTCTTCCTTGTCAAGTCTTGTCCGCAGGAATCCCTAATCTGCATCGTTACTCACTGTCGGTGTTTATCGGCTTGCACGCTTGCATGGGGACGGTGGTAGCTTTGCCTGACCGGAATACATTGCTGTTTCCCTTGTGTCCTGCAGGGCCTGGTAAGCCAGGCCGTGACCAGCGCAGCGGGTGTGCGTGTTCTGGTGGCTGAACTGCCCGATGTCGACCCCAAGGCCCTAGGGGAGGCCGCAGGAGCTCTGCTGGGGCAGCTGGGCGACCCGGGGGCCGTGCTGCTCGGCACACGGGCCAGCGTGGGGAGCGGGACGGCTAATTTTGTAGCGGCAATCAGCCCCAAGGTACGTCTAGGCAGATGCTCTGGGCCAGTCAGGTGGCAGTTGAACCTTGTCCAGAGCGTCTGGCCTGACCACGTCAAATTGCCAATCCAGCTCAGTGTGCCATGGGTTGTTGCTACGCACAGGTAAGATCACATCTTGGCCTTTATTCCCAGCCTGTGTCAGCTATGCTGTGCAACACACGTTGGCTAAAAAGGCCGTGTCATGGCATGCATCGTTGCGCAGGCTGTGGCAGCCGGTCTGGCGGCCGGTAGGATCATCGGAGCTGTGGCCAAGGTGTGTGGCGGTGGTGGCGGCGGCAAGCCGGCCCTGGCGCAGGCGGGCGGGAAGGACGCAAGCAAGCTGCCAGAGGCCCTGGATCTGGCACGGCAGCAGCTGGGCTTGTGAGAGAAAGTGGGACCGACGAATGACACGCGTTTTAGCTGGAAGGACATGGTCTGTCGAAAGGGTCTGTTAAATTGTGACTGAACTCAATTTCTAAGCACTTGGTCAACTACTGGTAACAACTCGTTTGCCTAAACAGTGGGACGCTGTCTACAGCCTGCTGTGCATCCAGTCTGGGTAGCCGTGCAACGACTGGCATGGTTGAGGTTTGAGGCAAACGTCTGTCTGGCAGTTTCGTGACAGAACGGTTACATTGCGGGTCACTGATGGTACCTCACCGCAGAACACCTTGAGTGCAAGGCCTACTTGAAAGCCCCTTGCATGTGTGAAACTTAGTCTGTCTGTACAGGGAGAGTATTGCTCGCGTTACCCCGGAGATCTGCAGTATTCTATCCTAACCTAATCCAACCTACACTAAACGCCGTGCGACGTCATAGGCTTTCGTCTACTGGTCCAATGTGCTACATGGCTGAAGAAACAAGGTCCTGCATTGCATGATTTGCGTGTTTCAGACAGACGTCCTGGTCTGTGTGAGCAGAGCCACCGAATCCCAGAAGCCTTGCCGCAGCTGCTTGTCCGCTGGGTTCAGCGCCATGCCCTGCTGGAAGGAGTGAGCCTGCACAGTCAGCACGGCCGCGCAACAGAAGCTGAACCAGAGCTCAGTTTCAGAATGCAGTCACGTGTGGTCGGCGACAGCTGGACAGCTGCCACATTGAGCATAGCATGATATGCAAAGTGAGTCAACCCACCGCCTCGGCGTACTGCTTGAGGTTGAACAATGCAAATCCCTGCATCCAACAATGCCACAAACATACATAGGCAAGCGTCCATCAGTTAGATCAGGTCTGCAACCGGCTATACTGTACCATGCCTGTGCTGGGTGTTGCCAACTTGAGTGCCACAGGCAAAGCCATAAGGCTAGATGTGAAGCCGTATATATCAATGTGGCTGCAGACTAGCCAGCACGTCTCATTCCTGCTCAGTGGCCTTATAGCCTTGTGCCTTGCTCACCTTATGATAATAACCATCCATGATGCTGGGTGCCAATTGGATCACCCGGTCTGCATCGGCTGCGCAAACGCCAACACCAGGATGCAAAGATGCAAATGACGAACATGCAGTAAGCGCGAACTGTGCTGCTGTAAACCTGGCTGCGTACTTGGCATGTTAGGACTGCGGCCAAGGGCTCACCTGCTGACCCTTCAAAGTCTTGCAGGCAGGCATGTGCTATGCTACGGAGGCGGTACAGCTGCGGCATGGACCGTGAATAGTACGGTTGGGCAGTCAGGTGATGACACGTAAGGCTGGATTTGCAACTTTCCTCTTGACGCGGCGTACCTTATAAGAAGATGAATTCAAATCTATTGCTAGGTCCAAGCAAGAGAGGGACTCTGCAAATTCCTGCTTGGCTAGGTGATGTTTCGCTTTTTGGCGTAGCTGCAACCGCAGGCGACAAGTCAAACGTCAGCTCTTGTGGCAGAAATATTACTCTGTTGTAAATCGCGTAATTACCTCTCTGATGCGACTTTCTATTCGTGGATCTACGCCGGATTTGTGTCCTTCCATTGGTGGCCCTCGGCCGGGCAGTAGCTTGACGGTTGGCGAAGGTTCACAGACGCTGGCTGCCAGTCTCTTCACTAGACTTGTAATGTTACAGATTGCCTCGCACGTTGCGAGCCCAAAAAGCCGACATCTCGTATACGGCGTGGCATGTGCGGAATCACGCGAAAACCCAAAATGGCCTATGACAGAGTACAAGTAGAACGCTAGCAAGGGATTCATATCAAGTCGCAGACAGCATTTGCTTTGAATAACTTCTATTGCTTTGGTACGCAAGGTGACTAATGATGTGTCTGGCAATGCATGTGTCCGTTCTTCTAAGCAGATATGATTAGAGAGGTGGCTGTGCTAGTAGTCGCACTCTCATCATGCGGGTAATGAGCTGGACAAGGTGGTGATGTTTCACACTCTTTTTGTCAGAACCTCCTCAGAACACAGCCAGTGTTACTCATGTTGCGGACGTCGACTCCAGCCAGCACCACTGATCCAGTGTGTCACCGGCCACTGCTGCCGTTGTGGCCATGAACTCTTCCAGGGTGCAGTCCAGGTTGGCTGTTGGATCCTCCGCGGTGGCTGGGCCCACGGGTTGGCACTGGGGCATGGGAACCACCTGCTCGTTCCATATCAGCCGTACTCGGTGAGACACCTGCCTGCACAACAGGCAAACCAAACATTTGAGTTGGCACAGGTGACGCCACTGCTTACGAACTTGAGGGCAGCTGTGCAGTTATCCCAGGCATGCGTGATGACAACCCAAACCAGTAGCGTGCAAGCCACACTGGCAAGCGTGAAGCCGTGCATGCAGCGACGGGTGAGTGTAAGGGATTTGAGGCGTCAGGGCAAAACGTGTAAACATCTTTCCCTGGCACGCTTGACACCAGCGGACACACTCAAGACAGCGTCGACACACAAGTTGACAACTTCAAAGCAGTATGAAGTACGTCACGGTCTTGCCAACAACTGATGTATAGGAGCACAATCAAACTGCCCTTACTTCCTTCTCCTCCGGAGAAAAGCAGTAGGCTATAACCTGCTTTCAGTCAAGAGGATGGAGGTAGCCAGAGTATGATCTTGTAAGCTCAAAAGCTGCGCCTGTGCATGGGCCAACCAGCCACTGGCTTGACCGGCTTACCTGCCACCCGGCGTATGGTTGGTGCGCTTGTACAGGACGAACGCAGCGTTGGCGCCAAACCTGCAGCGGGCGCACATGCCACACACAGCCGCATAACTGACACTCCAAGGGTCCATGGAAGCACTGATTCCATGCAACCATGACTGACATTGGATGTGAAAAACAAGAGGCCTGGACAAGAACAGCACTTGCAAGGCACGACAGTATGACGCTGTTCAGGACAAAAAAAAAGTCACTGGTGGTGACTCACAAGTTTTCATGGCATGGTGTGCCAAGACTGGTGCAGACAACTGGCTATACTTTTGACATTGTTATGGGTTGTCAGTTTGGAGCAGGCAAGGAACTGAATCACATACTATGCCCCTGTAACGAATTCAAATTACTCACGGTGCAATGCGTCCTCCTCTGAAGGCACGCGACTCGTTGAGGGGTGTGCGCGGGAACCAGCCCTCAGGCGGTCGGAGGCGCTGGGCCGGGCCCCGCTGCCGCTGGTCCTGTTGCACCTTCACGTGCAGCTCATCTGTGGCATCCGATTCATGGAGCACTCGCAGTGCCTCGTCCTGTGGGGGGATAGCAGCTCGCCGCAGCTCTGCACAATACATCAGATATGAATGTACACACACCACACCAGCGTCACATGGTTTCTTCAGTAACTGACAGGCAAGCACCAAAGTACAACAGCAACAGTTCTGTGGTGAAAATTTCCGTGTACAAATACTGGACCAAACCCCGAAAAATGCGCCCACTCGCTAGCGGGCTCTCATGAAAAAAAAGAAGTTTGCCGGTTCTGGGACAACTTTGGGAATGGCACCTTTGGCCTTTGTGTGCGAATGTCCACGCCTCAATTTGTCTGTGACTGTGTACGGGCGATTTTGCCTTGCGACCCTTGGGCGGTTTTCCATGGGCGTTGCCGTCACCCAATTCAAAAAATGAACTTCCCCCGGCCTCCATTTAGGTATTCTGTGCCAGGAATCCACTCGGTTTATGCATTGGCCTGGATGCACTGGACTTCTTTTAACAAGACGAATGCATCAAGTTGAAAATGTGCGTTTGAGTGTGCCTGGGTCTGCATGTCTGTAAGTTTACATGCGTGTCACCCAAGTTGGTGTTCATGTAACAATCAAAACTACCGTTGAGTTTCGCAGTGGTACTGACAGGAATATGCCATTGACGCATTGGTGTTCTGGAAATCGGCACACAGCTAAAACACGAGCATCACCTCTGCAAGCCAAGACTGCAATGGAACAAAGCACTTGTCAAGGACTCTGGAACCAGACTGACCTGCTTTGCTTGGCTGCTGCACATGCCATGGCGTGGGTGGCAGCTCAGGCTCAAACAGCCCCATCAGGGTGGCGAAGGGCACTAGCGTCTCACAGTGGGCAAACAGCAGCCTGGCGTGGGCTGCGCCGCCGGAAGCTCGCTTAGCCGTGTGCCCAGCCGCGGCCATCTGCAGGCCAAGCGCAGATAGCTACGTCATGGACCATCGCCACGTTGCCACCTGGGACCTCTTAACCCACACGACCACAGGGTGAAAGCATTGACGCTCTGGTCCCCACCCACCCGCCCGACGTCCCCACCCTGTTCCTGGATATGGTGCGCTCCTGTCCTGACCTGCAGTGTGTCCCGCAGGTCCTGCAGCAGAGGGGCCGCTATCCTATAATTCAAGGGGCTGCCCCATGCCTGGGACTCGAGGAGGTCAACGTCATCCAACCACTCCATAACCGCCAACTGATCGGGAGTAAACGCCTGCAACCAGCACAGCACCGCATGGTATACATAACATGTCCTATCTTGCATTGCAACCGTCTGTCTGGCCTGTCCATGCGATGCCCCATAAGAGCGGCAGACTACTGTTGCCCACTGACCTGGCGTGTACTGTCAATCTGCTCAGGAGAATGAGAGAGAGGACAGAGACTTAGGGAGGGGGTAGACTTCCTTGCATCCTTATGAATTCTCTGTGCTCACTGTGGTGAGATTTAGTGGCCCTCATGAATGAATTTGATGTCCATGACTGATGCTCATGATTGCGCTTGTGGTAATAACGAGGATGCGATGTCGACCCTTCTGAGGTGATGGGTGCTTTGTTTTACTATGAATCCTCTAAGACCACCATCTGTACACACCTTGCATGCCCTGCCCGTCTCTCCCAGCACCCCTGCCTCGTACTGGCACAGGGTCCACAGCGCGTCCACTTCAGAGGCGGCCAGGGGGCGGCGCATGCCCAGGCGCCGGCCCACTGCAGGCGCCAGGGCACCCCACTGATCCAACAGCCAACTGGTCTGCGCAGGGCGAGTTGCAAGCACATAAGCAGCACATAAGCAGCAAACGTTGAGTGGAAACTTCCAAACATAACTGTGCATGCCAGACGCTTGTGACCCTGCTTTGTATAACCTCGTTTTCTTGGCCATGCACTTCCGCTGTGTAAGCAAACTTGTGTACACATAGTTATGCTCCATTCAAGCGTACACTGAGTCCACTCACCAGCCACGTCTCCATCCACTCCTCCCGCTGTGCGTACGCCGGACACATGTCAAAGAAGCGCAGCAGGGGATCCTGCTCCTTGGGGGCCATGGTCACGGCGATGGCCTGGGGCCGCCTGCGGGGTCGGGTGGGGCCCGGCTCCAAGTATTTTGCATCCCCGTTGCCTGCATCGTTCGCTTTGAGGGTGGTGAGAAGGGCCCGGAGGAGCTTTGAGTCAGTCCTGTGAGGCAGCAAGTGGCAGATGGACTGTTGGGCCAAGGGTGATGGCTGAAAAGGTGCATTGTGCGGAGCAAAGAATGATGGCTAGCAAAGATGGGTTGAAAGGATTGCTGCAGAGCAAATGCAATATGTACGTCAATGAGCAGAGGGTGAGCTGCCCTGGTGAGATGAAGTGCTACCATCTGGACTTGAAGACATGTTTGTCAGTGAGCTGGAATTGCTGTCAGCTGGAATCGAACTTGCATGGGTTAATGAAGGTACTGGACTGTTGTCTTGTATGTAGACATTTGGCACTGATGTAAGCGACGTCAGGGCTGATAGACCTGTGCTGTGCCTGTGCCACAACATCATCTGCTAGTGCTCTTACTCTTACTTCGCACTGGGTCCTGGATGGTCGTCAGTGACAGGTATGGACGGGAAAAACCCCGCAGCAAAAGCGCTTGCACTGGCCGCAGCACGTGGAACCTGCATTTGAACATGCAAATTTGCTGTCCTTAACAATACGTCTAGTAACTAATGATACTACCTGCAGCTCGGAACTCGTGCAATATGATGCTGTAAGGCAGATCCTCAGCATTGTTGGCCTCCAACTAAAGTATCAGAGCCTGCAGCAGAGCATGGATACCGTGTTTTGAACTCCTCGTCATGTTCAGAGCAGCTGCCTGACAGCATTGCTGCTGCCGCGCTTTGTCTGAACTGCCCGCCTCGACTGTGCTCACCTGCGTGGACACTATGGGGTACCGCCTGGGCAGGTAGTCGCTACGTGTGACCGAGGGGAATCGGGCGCGCATGCGGGTGGCCAGCGACCACATCTCACTCTCGCCTGACACGCACATGCACACGCAATCATGACACACACATGCACCCACAATCATGACACGCTCGGTTGAGCCACCGTTCGTGAAGTGTAGTGCCTGTCACAGTGCTGCTTATTTGTAGCAGGTTGCCTTGGCGATCACTTGGTTTAGAGATCTGTGAGCCGGCAGCCGCACCGACCCAGGTGTCTGGTGCGGCTTGCTCAGGCGGCTATGCAGGCTCATGTTGGGTGGTCGTGAGGCCTGGTGCGTCCAGTCTGATCCCTGCTGCACACGTGTCCCATCCCACCCTGTGACGGCTGCCTGACGTCAACTTGTGTGTGCGTGTGTGTGTGTGTGTGTGTGTGTGTGTGTGTGTGTGTGCGCGCATGTGTGTGTATGTGAGTGTAACAGCCTGCTTGTTGCCGTGCTCCTCAGTCCTGCCACGCTACTGCCATAGTGTAAAACCAGTGTTCTGCTCCAGGCCCGACATGTGCCCCTGCTTGTCCCGTCCCTCACCAACAGGGTGCAGCTCCCCGCATGCATCCTCCAGCCCTATCGTTGGGGACACCCAGTCCTGCATCCATGGAAACTCCTTCGTGTTGCCTGCGTCCTGCATGGACATGTACAAGTGCAGGACTGGGTGTCAAGCTGCTGAGTGCTGACAAATACATAACAGCACCCACAGCCGCTGGGTTCTAGAAGACAGTGTACCCATATGCACAAGTACACGATGAATAGCTGCAAGTCACGTGCAGTCCTAAGTGCAGCAGTCTGTGCTGCCTCGCTGGCCAGCATATTTCTGGTGCGGACTGGTTGCGTAAACGCATGGCTGTGCACTAGATCTCGAGCCATTGCCGGCTGGTGTGCATTCATCAAATAATGAGGCATGCAACCAATGGCCTTCCATTTCTCGCATGATGCACTGTGCACTGCTGAACTGCTGAACGCATCAGTCAGGGGTGTTAAGCTGGCCAATCTACAGCTACCTGCTTGGTAGCCGCATCACCCAGGTGCTCATTGACTGCTCAACAGAAGTGCAACAGGGAGCTGCTCACTGGTCATCCGTACTCGCAATTGAATGCTTATGGATGCAAGACGTTGTATCTATCACTCGCCTTGAAGGTGGCCGCTAACTCCTCCATCTGCCTCATCCTGCCGTCAGTGGGCCACCGTGTGCCGTGGCGAGCAACCACTGTGCAAGGAGCAAGGGACAGTGATGACATAGCTGCTGTCAGCGCACCAAATTTTGGACAGTTGCAACTGCTGGCTGGCGTGTAGTTCTTTAGTTGCAAACCATACATGTCTATGCCATTTCTCCTATTAGTCGCCAAGGCTGCCAAGGTTTACTGGGTGGTGGCACAGCAATCGTTCGTGCCATGCGCACCCTTACCCCATAGCAAGCTGGCATGGTAGCCAGGCGGATCAGGCGTGTCGTAGACAGAGGGTGCGTTGGGGATGAGCAGACGCTGGGCGTACCGAGTCTGCAGCAGGGGTTGCCATGACACTGTACTGGCTTTGGTCGGCTGGCTGTTATACTCTCATCGTACACCGCATAATTGCTTGCAATGGTTTAGTATCTCTGGACGTGCGTTGCAGCTCTCGTCCTCTGGATTGCCTGCTCCATGTAATTGTAATCCAAAGTTGTATGACAGACCTTGGCGCAACTTACTTTGGTAGCAAGCAGTCTGCTCACATCATATGCACCACGCGTCAACAGCGCCATGGACAGCAGTAAGGCTGTAGCCAACAGGGCTCGGGAAAGGTCCATGGCATCTGTCGCTGTTGCGACCCGTGTCCCGCTTGCAGTCGTGCCACCCGGGCAGCCATTTGGGCCTGTTATCGGATCATGATGGTTACAGGGCCGAGATGCTCTGGGCGATGCCGATGCCGGCAAATCTGGCAAAAGGTAGGGTCAGAAAATCAGATAATAAATAAATCGTTAAACGAATTATGGAGATTGGGGTAGTTGCTGGCGTTCTGCAGAGGCGCCGCTCGTAGCATAGGAGCCATCTCACGATTACATTCTCCGAGTGAAATCATGTTCTCCGGCCGAGCGGTGGGTCGCAGCTTGTAGCTGAGGCGAACACAGCCCAGTCAGCATTACCAATCTCAATCTACGCTTCATTAGTAGCACCAGTAGTGTGGCTTCCATCTTAAGTGTTCTCAATGAGCTTGCCCGACGGCAGCATGCAGCAAGATGATGAGGAGCGGGCTGAATTAGTGACATTCCAGGTTCGTTGAGAGAGCACAGCATTGCACCTTCCCGGCCGGGTGCAGATCTCCCATGCAATCAGCAGCCTATCCGATCATGTAGATACGTTGAATTAAGAGTCCGTGACATTCAGTTTGCTCCTTTGCACTGCCACATAGCCCTAGTACTGCAACTGCCCTGCTCTCAGGTCAAAGCTGCATGCATCTACTCGCCACTGCCCCCAGCTACCACCTACGGCCACCGTGCAGAAACCTGGGTGAGGCAGCTGAAGCATGTTCGTGCATTTGCCGGCATTTCTTGGCATGGCTCACGCCTGGGTTGCCAGCCCAACGTAATAGTGAGGCTTGCCTGGCTGCATGTAATGGTAGCAATTACCGTGACCAGCTGATGGCAGCGAACACTCAACAAACCAGACCAAGACAGACCACGCACAGGGCTGTACCATGCAGCTCCAGGATGCTGCTCCATAGGCCATGACTTGCATGCACACGAACACACGTTCATGGCACCATGTGCCTGCCCGTTGCTGCTGCCTTGGCATTCAATGATGGCGCATCTCTGTTTGCCATGCATCAGGATGTTGAGAACTACTTTCGTGAAGTGCGTGTGCGGGTAGTGTCCGTGGGAGACGCACTGTACATTCGCCTTGAGGATATCGAGACAGGTGCGGGCAGGCGAGGACCAAGTGCTGAGCAGATGGGTTACATAACTCTCTCTGCTAACAGGCTTTCCATGCAACGCTTCTGCGTTCTGCATCGTTCATGAGGAACAGGCTTCCTTTCTCGACACATCTGACACCTTCCATTCATATGCGGCTGTACAACAATGTCACTGCTGCTGTTGCCGCCTGTACCTTTGTCACAGCCGCATGGCCCACTGCCTATCTGCTGGTGCAGGGGAGCTGTTTGCCGAGTGCCCCCTGCCTTCAGACGGTAGTCCCCTGACCAGGGCTGTGGAGCCGGTTGTGGATAGCAGCAGGTGTGATGGTGGGAATGCTGGAGGCAGGAAAACGATCAACACAAAGGATGGGCGAAAGGCTGTGGTAAAAGCCCAGGGTGGTCTTTTAGCACAGTTGATTCTCAGAACGTGGTTGCAGCCGCCTAATACGAGTTTTGCTTGAAACAAGTAAAGGTCCAGCGAGCTGCACACCATGAAGCAAATTCCTGAACACCGCGGTCCTCAACGGCTGGATGTCAGCTGAAACAGATAACAAACGCCTATGGCCTATGGCGTGTGCAGGTACTATGTCCTGCGTGTTGTGGACCGAGCAGATGAGAAGAAATATGCGTACCTGGGGTTAGGTTTCCGGTGAGTGACACGTGGTGCAACAGTGGAGGTCAGTGATGGACAACCCGTGTTACTGGAAGGGCACAGCGGGGACAGCGGACTCAACAGCAGCGCTTGCAGTATTCGTGCGCGTACGCTGCTTGAGGCCACCAAGCACAGTGGCCTGATTCAGCGGCCTGCTGTAACGAGCAAGGGAGGGTGGTAACAGTATAGTTGGGTGCCAACCACACACTTGACCCTGCGTCAAAGTACTCGAGGCCATCGCCGTATTCAGTGTTTTGCTCACCTGAACTGTTCATGTCAAACAACCTAAAGCTCATATATCCTGAGCAGTCGCAGCATCCGCACACGACATTGTGAGGTGACGGCCAAACGGTCACAGCATGCTCACACACGTTCCTGCAGGGATCGTGGTGAGTCCAGTGCCTTCTCTGCCGCCCTGGACGAGTACCGGCAGTACCTCAGGCGCAAGGCGGAGGCCGAGGCCATGCGCCTAGCGCACATGGAGGGCGGGGAGGGGGCCGAGGAGGCGCCAGGCGGGGAGGGCCTGCCGCGCGGCTCGGGCAGCGGCGCAGCGCGCAAGTTCGCACTCCCGGCTGGCCAGACCATCAGCCTCAAGCTACCTGGAACAAATAGCAAGGTGTGTGGCTCCACCTGCGTGCATCATGGGAGAGGAAACCAGCTCAACAACTGTCATGCCCTTCACGCACGTGTGAAAGAGGTCCGCCGGCTGTTGGTGATCTGTTCTGCTCAGTCCTGCCAAACACATTTCTCGCAGCTCACACGCGTCTTCTCACTTAACGAGACCACGTTCATTGGTAATCAACAAGTGACGGTTGTGGCGGTTGCTAGGCACTGTTGGTTGACGGCACTGTTGCTGGGCACTGTTGCAGCGGAACTGTTGCAAAAAGTGCCAAGGATTAGGAATTGCCCATTCTCGCCCAGGCATTCTGTGATTGCGGAAACCATGCGCTCATGTGCTCTGTGCCCTGCTGGCTTAGTTCATGCGCTCATGTGCCTCGCTGCTCATGCCCTGCAGTCACGGAGGACCTCTATTGAGGTTGAACGCAGTGGCAGCAGCTCAGAGGGCAAGCCGCAGCTCACACGCGTCTTCTCACTCAACGAGACCATCGCAGGCGTGCGCATATCGCCGCCTCCACCTCCGGGCGCAGCAGGCCTCATCAAGCAAGCCAGCGGCGCACCTCCCGCACTCGCCGATTGGGCTGTCTTTTCACCCGGCTCGCCGTCTCATCGTGGCTCGGGCGGCCTCACAATTGCTCGGGGTAGCATGGACCTGACGAAATCCAGCGGGGACACGACCAAGTCAAGCGGGGAGATGAATAGGTCGAGCGCAGATATGAACAAGCTCAGCGGGGAGATGCACAGGCTGAGTAGGGAAGCTAGGTCACTAGGCGAGGGAGAGGATGCAGAATGGGGCGAGTTTCAGACGACAGCGGTGTAGAGGTGCGGCAGTAAGGCGATGGTGTGACCAGGGGAAATGAAGAAGGTCCAGGTGCGGAATGACACAGCGGCGGGCCTAGCAAGTTGCCTGGCCTGGCTCGTGACGATCAGTCCTTTGTAGACACACAGGAAACCCCTGGATACACATCATGCCAACAGCCCTCGGACAATGCTTTGATCAATGGATATGACAAAGGCGAATATCTTATGCCTGCTGTGCCATGCATCTGGCTGTGCTTACAACGCCGGCCTATCATTTGGCCTCAGTTTCTTTTCTCGTCGCCACCTCCTTCATTCACTTTCTCTTTTTTTTATGCAGAGCGGAGCTTTGGTTCGCTCCTGAGGGCTGTTTTGCCCACAGTTTTTCACTGGCCTGGAAATCGGCTTGGAAACCAATCGGCAAAAATCTTTCGAACTCACACTGAACCAGGGTCACAGGATTGTAGGGCCAGAGGTATACTGGGTTTTCCTTGATCTTCCTGAATTGTTTGCTATGGCTCAAGCGTGCGGTGTTCTTCCATATGATGCGTTTCTACATTTTGTGTGGCAACGGGGTTGCGAGTGGGATTTCCCTGAACTGGAGCCGTGCTATTGGGAGAGCTTTCTTGCATCACCTATCTGCTGCTGGAGGCTGTGCAGGTGTTTGCTGTTCTGATTCAAGCATCGTTGGCACACGCAGGCTGGTGCAGGGGGGCTGGGATGAACCCATGAGACCAGAACCACAAGGTTGACAGTATTGTAGAGCTGTACACGCTGCCATTTGCGTTGTGTGGTGTCACAGTCACACGCGTAGCAAGCTGTGGGGTCTGACATGGCCGAAAGGTCGCGATTAACCCTAGAGCCGATTACTGGTTCGGGGTCATACAGGCCATCTCAAGGCGCGAAAATCGATTGGCAGGCATTACGTAACATGCGCAGACAGTCGCAAAAGACGGCATCGGCAGAGCTTCTGCCGTTCGCGAGTTCAAATAAGAAATGACCGTTTGGCATGGCAGAAATGACCTTGTGGTGTGGAGTTTTCTTGTGTCTTGTTGTATTGGCTGATGGGAACCGTTGTGTGATGAATACACGCTACGTTTCTTGCCTTGAGTCACGCTGTGGGTCACGCTGCGCGTGTACAAAGAGTTTGTGTGTTGTTCCACGACCAAATGAACAAGTCATGTTGGTACACGATATGGTGCCACTTCTGGGACAGGCTGTTGTGCGTGGAGAAAGAGATCGCCTCTGTTGTGTGATCAGTAAGTTGCGATCAATGCCCGTTACAATTACATGCAGTCTTTTACGCCAGGGCCTACAAAATAATGCATATCAAATGGATTGATGCAGCACCATTACTTACTCTGTCAAGGAAAGCGAACCACACAACGTTGGCTGGGGTCGAAATCACAGCGCTGAATATCATGAAACGCGCCGCCCTCCAAGAGTCATAAACAAAGGGTTGGATGTCTGCTGCACGCCCTGTTCTCCGGGCGTTGATGTTGTTCAAGGCTGGAGGAAAAGCTTGGGCCGCAAAGTCGCCAATGAAACACCCAGCCACGCCTGTAGCGAGCTTGGTGTGCTCTACACATGCGAGAGCTGGCATGTAAGAGCAAGCATACGTGACAAGCAAGTAGATCGAAAACTGGTGTTGGAAGATGTACAAAGGTGTACAGCATGGCGATATCGCATATGTGGACTGTCAGACACTGGACTCAGCTGCCAAGCCATCCTGCTATATTGAGCTCAGAAGGTGAGCATCAACTTTCATGGCGAGCGACAGCAGGCAGTTCCAGGGCAGTTACTGCCCACTGCGGCTAAAGACAAACAAACTGGTGTTGCAAGGTTTCCATTTGGAGATGTGCGCTCTGCCTGGAGTAAGTGGACAAGCCTACCAGTTGGGTCATGTGTACAAGTGAAGGGGATTGCGACACACCTGGATAGTAATGGTGGTGGTCATCTTTGAGGTACTATCCTGTCTGCAAGCCTCGTTAGATCCAAAATGGCCTGAGAATGCATGCTTGCCGACACAGTACTGCCAGAAAGTCAAGTCCATCAATCAAAGCCTCCCTGCTAGCGCCCATTGCACATTGCACATTTACCGTGCCGGTAGATGTTGGTCTCTCCTACAGTGTTGACCCTACAGTGTTGACCCTATTCTTGGCTGGTGCAGGAAGTGGACCGCGTGCTGGGCTGAGCCATGCCAGCACAACCA
>QAXH01004156.1:0-12643 GCA_004335635.1 Chloromonas sp. AAM2 | reverse complement strand
CCGAACCTGCTGGCAGCAAGTTCTGCTAGCAGTTAACTCGGAGATGGGTTCTTGGGTGTGACCTACATTAGGCGGCATGTGTATAGTGCCCAATGAAGCGCTGCGGCTGTCTCAGTCGGGGGGTGGAGGGCTTGGCTACCTCCCCAAGGAGGCGGGTGGCCAAACACATCTCACGACCTGTTCCACGTGCGACACCACTCAACCCGGCCTCCACAGACTTTCTTGACTTAACAATTGTCAGGCGCGTAATTCTTGGAGTGAAGTTGTGTCCAGCGGCAGTACCGTGGGTTAAACCATGAAAAGCCATGTAAATGACGAATGGTGAAGCTGTGTTTGATTCTACACGCGCATACAGCCATGTGACTATCTGCTGGCTGTCAATGTCAGTATCTGCTGGTTAGCATGAAACAAGCTGTTGGTATGGTCAGTCCACCCCTGAGTCAGTGTGAGAAAAAAAGCATGGCACTGTGATAGTTGGCCGTTTCCAGGGCCACGGAGTGTGTGGATTTCGCCACTGTGTGACACTGCCCTGAAGCTACGAAGTGCAAAAGTTATTCAGTGCAGCATCTGTACGAAAGAATGAACCTGCACGCTGCTCCAACGAGGGTCATGAAATCATTCAGGCCCAGGTCAGGTCGGCCACTCTCGGAATTAATGACGTCGCCTTGCTACCTACGCTGCGCGTGCAGCTCTTCTAAGACTTCACAAGCCGTGACAACACCATTGCGCCAGTCCGGTTCTGACAGACTTCTTCGCTCAATCGATCAACAAGAGAGTTCATGGAGATCCTACCTAGGCAGAGTTGCCAGGCCAATTTCTGTGCGTTGCGAAGCGACTTCTACCAAGGAGAAAACAACAACGACAACACAAGAGTTGACTCCTGCAACTCCAGAAGCAACACTTGCCAAACTCAGACCATCACCTTGGTGGTGGTACGTGGAAAGTTTTGATGTTGGTGGGAACACCTTGGACACAGAACCTTCATCGGCTGTGGTATAAATTGGCCACGTTCAACAGCCATGTTTATGATTAACTTGAGTGCAACCAAGCAATTTTTATGAAGACTTATGTTGCTGCATGTTCAGGACGGTTCCTGTCTTGGTGGGCTTGGCATCGTTGCCGCTTGGATTCGGAGTCAGCCCAGTTCGTGCCTACAACACGTGGGTGTACAACTCAGCCGCAGCTACGGCTCAGCTTCTGTAGCCTACCACAGAGGGACGACCTGGTAGCCTTGTCCACGTACTCCAGGCAGAGCGCACATCTCCAAATGGAAACCTTGCAACACCAGTTTGTTTGTCTTTAGCCGCAGTGAGCAGTAACTGGCCTGGAACTGCCTGCTGTTGCTCGCCATGGAAGTTGATGCTCACCTTCTGAGATCATTCTATAGCAGGATGGCTTGGCAGCTGAGTCCAGTGTCTGACAGTCCACATATGCGATATCGCCATGCTGTACACCTTTGTACACCTTCCAACACCAGTTTCGATCTACTTGCTTGTCACGTATGCTTGCTCTTACATGCCTGCTCTCGCATGTGTGTAGAGCGCTTGAGGCCTATCCGTTCTACACCAAGCTTGCTACAGGCGTGGCTGGGTCTTTCATTGGCGACTTTGCGGCCCAAGCTTTTCCTCCAGCCTTGAACAACATCAACGCCCGGAGAACAGGGCGTGCAGCAGACATCCAACCCTTTGTTTATGACCCTTGGAGGGCGGCGCGTTTCATGATATTCAGCGCTGTGATTTCGACCCCAGCCAACGTTGTGTGGTTCGCTTTCCTTGACCGAGTAAGTAATGGTGCTGCATCAATCCATTTGATATGCATTATTTTGTAGGCCCTGGCGTAAAAGACTGCATGTTTGTAGCGCTGCTGGGCTCATCTCATGCACATGTGATGCATGCAGGCTGTGATGCCCGGCGACCCCACATCCATGACAGCAGTGGCCACCAAGGTGGGTCGGCCATGCCCCATGCTATGGAGTACATGATGACGTTTGTATGGTCACTGTTTGTATGCCTGGTGTGGCGGAGAGCTCGTGATACAGCCCACGGCGTTCTTTGCCGTGTGAATGCCCATGCTGTGTTGTGAGCCAAGCGGCCGCACTGTCAACTGCATGGATTTGCAATGTCTGGCGTGACTTGGCATGTTGCTGTGCGGTCACCTGATGTGCAGCTTGGTGTCAACCAGGGCCAGATTAGACGGGCCAGATTGTACGGGCGAAATCAATGCACCGGTACTGCATCAGTACGTTGATTCAATTCCATATATGTGTGCATGGGTGCCGATCACGGATGGTGTGAGGAAGTTTTTCTCTCTGCCTTGCGCCGCATGTCTTGTCAACTCCCATGTCTTGTGTGTTTTTGCGTGCTTTCTAACAGGTGGCCATGGATCAGCTGATGATGGCGCCCACAATGACAACCGCTTTCTTCATCACCATGGCAGTCCTGGCAGGCGATGGGGGCAAGTGAGTGGGGACGCAGCCATCCTCGCCAGTCCACACCAAATGCAGTCGCGTTGCAAACATGCACACCTTTGTACATCGTCTATCTGCAACCAGCAGCTGTCATCAACACCAGATTATTCTGTAGCGCTAGAAAATGAGGACGTAACATGTCATGAGCCACGGGTCGGTTGTACGCTGTGTTGTCTTCGTAGGGCACTTGACGCCGTTCGCGCCAAGCTTGTGCCAACCATGGTGAGAGGGGTTGTAAGCAAGACATCTGCAGTCGCCTTGGCAGCTTCACTCGGCTTTTACACAACGTGTGTGGTCTGGCATTGCCAAGTTAAGCTCTTGTGTGCCCATGCCTTGCAGAAAGTCAACTATCTCCTGTGGCCTGCTGCTCACACCGTGAACTTTGCCTTCGTGTCAAGCGACCAGAGAATTCTGGTAAGATGCACGGGTTTTTTGTGCTTCCGCGGCACGAGCACGATTTGCTAGGTCTGTGCTCCCAACTCAACCTTGCCTTGATCAAGAGTATGTCACAGCATGTGCGATCCGTGGATGTTATCCATACCAACAAAAGCACTAAAGGTGCCTGCATTGTGTGAGCTGTTGTTGATCATGTGAGTGTGTAAACTGGGACGTCTGGCGCTCCCATGTTTCAAGTGCAGCGCTGACAGCATGTTTTTTGTTTTGCCTGGTATGCAGTACATCAACTGTGTGGCTGTTGTGTGGTCAGTCGTCCTGAGCGCCATGGCAGCAGCGCCCACCAAGCCAGAGGGGCCCCCTGCAGCTGAGGCTGCCGGTGGAGACGCGGGCAAGCCGCGTGGCATGTGAACGGCACGCAACGCCATGTGAGGTCAAGAGGTCTTGGGTGTCACAAGCAGCCCCGCATCTACCCATGCCATGGGTATACACCTTGACAATTCATTAGGCACTGGCGCGGATAGCACTTGGTTGCATGAGTTCTGGTGAAATCCGGTTCACAATGATGGGCCACACCCTGTTGGTTGGTGGACATGCACTTACCAGAGAGTTTTGTACAGTATCAGTATGCTGGCTGTTCCACACCAATGCCAATGTATATGCGCTTTCAGGCAGTAGGCAAATAGGAACTTGTACAGAAGCGGCCAATCCGGCATGCTAGTTAAGGCATTCTCTCGGCTTGCAAGGTATTTTGCGAACCTTGGTGCTCTATGTATTGAGTACAGTTGACAAAAGAATTCAAATGCTCATGAAAATCCTGTAGGCTTGAGCAGCAGAACCGTGGTGGGGTGGAGTGAGTGCCCGAGGTGGGGAGAAGCATTGGGACCATTCTTGAATGACGAGGCAACTGTGCGATTCATGTGAAAGCAGGGTTACTCATGTGCCCAGAGGACAGGCATTTAACCGTAGGAGGCAAGTCCGCTTGTGCATAAGTACTGTATGCGTGGTGTGCGTCTAGAGTAAGTGAACTGGTGTCATCATTCCTTCAACATCACGCACTGTCAGACGAAGTGCTGCTGCTTGAGCCACTACTGCTATGACTCTGGCTGCCACTGCTTGAACTCTGGTGCCGCTTCCGCTTCTTGCTTGTTTTCTCTTTCTTGCTGCTGTCCTTTCGCTTCCGCTTTTTGCTCTTCTCCTTGTCCGTGTCCTTGCTGTGTGATTTAGTTCCTGCAGTGGAGCAGAGCAACGGATGTACAATCATATTTGCCTGTAACGATTGAAGCATGTGACGAGTTGTCGAAGACACCATATTGTGATCAAAGTGACGTCAGAGTGAGAATAGCGACTGTGACCTGTCAACCCTATGGCTACATATCGACACCAGCGCCCTCTGTTCGTCCTCTTCGCCCCGGAAGACGTTGTTTGGGGGAGCTGTCACAAACAGCGAATCTCCTTGCGTGTGGTCCATAGCAGATGGTGTCAGTGGGCGTCAAGGGTGTGCCTAGGACGGGTCAGGCTGCCAAAGCCGCCAAGAAAGGCAACAATGCGGTGCTGGATAAGTGGTTGGCGGACAATGCACTCACCATCAAGAGGGCAGCCCAAATGGTTTTCGCAGGAGAGGGCAGATCAATTCAAGGCAGAGTTACCAGTGCACCAAACTGCTAAGCAACTGAAAGAGCGGTGGTGCTTTATCAATATGTGACATGGTTTTGTCGTATGGTTATCTAAAAGCGTAGCCATCAAAGGACATCCGCACTTCAGCACGATGCAACACCTCCACGTCTGGTGCACAACATGTTTACACCAAATCATTTAGCCATGCGCTTCCACATGCAGATACAGAACAAAAAAATTGGTTGCAGGTACCAACCCGCCCATCGTACCTTTGTCCTTGCTTTTATGCTTTTTCTTGTGTTTCTTTATCGCCTTGCTCTCCTTAGAGGAACGAGACAGAGCCTTGGCCCTGTCTGCATCCAATTGTGCGCGAAATGCACCTGCGTTGGCATGCAGACATGTGCGCACCTGCGCAGCTAGTGGGTACCTGCCTTTCAAGTGCCCCATTAAACCATGTCCGTAACCAGTTTTTCCAATGCGTTGGTCCTGCAGCCAGCCTAATTGCCGAGCACAGAGGATAAGATTCTTCTCACGACCGGTTCATCATCAGTACGCAAATTGCTGTGTATGCCCTGCAAAACCAGGCAGTCCCTGCCTTGACGTGTGGGTAGCCAGCTAATGGCCCGTGTGCATGCCAGGCATGGCAATTATCTTGACCTACGTGCATTTTTCTCTTCAATTGTTTCAAGGTCCACCATTAGAGCAGCCTGCTCCTTCAGCTCACGTTGCCGGCGCTTGTTTTCTGCCTGCCACTCCTCCCATGAGGGCCGATTGTCCTGAAGCAACCAGCACAGTGGTGTGCAGTGTTATGCACTCCACCACCCACACAACAGACATACAGACGACGGCCTTAAGACAACCACTCCCTGTCATTGGAAAACAACAACACAAACTTTTTTTTCTGGATTCGCTTGATTCTTTCTTCTTTGCAGATCAGTCCAGCATCCTGCTCACACTATATGGCCGGACCAGTTGATGTCAGATCACGGCACAGCAGGTCACATAACAAACTGTCAGCTGCTCACTGCGCACCTTTATGCCCGCTGCGCCTTGAGCCATCCATGGCTTCGCCAAGTCCTGCCATGCCTGCACGAAGAAAGACAAGGTGACCAGGCATGTTCTGTTCGTGCTAACACACGTCTTGCTCCTGCATCCTGCCCTTGAAGTGGCCATTATGCTCTGCTTACCTGTTTTGCCTGCTTTTGTGGGTCACGTTCACCCATGCTGACTTCACTGTGTTCGCCGCAAAGCTCCTGTATGTGTCCCCCCTGCTCAGCACATGCTATGCTCAAATATTCTCGCACTGCACAGATGGCCACCACATGCCACACTGCACCTTGCACTAATTCAATCAAAATGCAATGAGTAAGTCGGCATGGGGCGAGGCTTCCGCATGGAGCATCCGAGTCATCAAAAAGATGACGGAAAGGTGGTTAGTCGAAACGGCAAAATTTAGATCCACTGGGCCATTGGGTCTTGTTGTCCGCACCAAGTAATGAAAGCTGCATCCATAAAATGAGAGAATGAAGGGATGTATTTGACTGCTTGAGATTGGCGTCGACACGTCAGCCAGCTGTTTTGCCGGGACAGCCATCATGAGATATGGTGCGGCCGCGCAGCCTCGTTCACAAGTCCGCCTGGCCCACACGCGGCATAAGATACCAGAGGCAATCAAAGCCTCCCTGCTAGCTCCCATTTTCGGCGCCAAGGTTCGTTAGTCATCACCTTTGCGCAGGGGATGTTGCCTTGGAGCTGACGCAAATCTTGTCTAGCAACCTGAACACCAGTAATTACACATGCTGGCTCTCACAACCCTTGGCAAGAATCTTCACGTGGCACTGACCTTGGATCCAGGTGGCACCCACCTCATCAAGTTTTTACTACTTTTGTTTCACTTGCCACAGGGACCAACAGCTGCACAGCCTCAGTCCCTGCTGTTCTTGCTGTTCGTGCTCGTACGGAAGCGGCTGGCCCAAGCCTTCCGTGTATTATGGTTTTTGAAGGCGTCCCTCTCTTCATTGACCAAACACTTCCTTAAGCCTATCTACACACATCCATGTATCTCCAGCCTGGTGGTGCTGCTCGCTGCCGAGAGCCTGTTTGCCCTGTGGTTCAAAAGGGCATACAGGCGCTGGACAAACTTCACACATGAGATGGAAGGTGTGTGAACGCTCAAAAAGCGTTGAACACAGCGTATAGTTGCAGCCGTCTAGTCCAGTGCACCTAATAATTTAAATATGTATGCAGCACAGTCTTCGCTTTCGCCTCTGCCAGGTGTTGGTATGCATGTCAGAACCTTGGACATCCTTGGACATCTTTGACTTCTTCTTGCGTCCTGCTCCTGTGCAGTAAATGACGGGCCACAAGCTTTTGAGCGTGTTCTGGACTTCATCCAAGGCTTCACCGGCAGGCCTGCCCTTGGAGTCAAGTTGCGAGCATACATCAGGTACACTCAGAGTGATGCTCCACTAAGCACCTTTGCTCATGGACAGCTTGGCAGTCTGTGTTTTGAGTGCACCTTGCCATCTTTGTTTGTGCAGCAAGTGGTTTCTTGGCGCTGACTGGCACGAGCTCAGGCAGGGCAATCTGGAGGAGCACATCGCGTACTCGTTCTTCTACAAGGCAAGCTGTTATTGCCTGTTCTCAGCCTGAACACAGTGCATCTCTTGGAGGAAACTGGGAAGAGCCCCGCAGCTCTCACATTGGGCTACGCCCAGCTGTCGGTAAAGTTCAAATTCACGAAGCACGTTGCTCCATTGCAAAAATAACTGCAGTTTGCCCCGTTTCCAATCAACAAGGCAAAAGAGCCCTCTGACTTCTGTTAGTGTGTAATTCTGTCATTGCACTCTTGTGTTCTGCAGAGCCCTGATGCTGTGAGGGCTGCTGGGCAGGGCGAGCTCCTTCAGACCATGCTTACCCAGCTTATGGCCAGTGCGGAGCTGCACGATGTGGCACCCGGCTATGCACCGGGCGTCAAGGCCATGTGGCACCTGGAGGAGCCGCTGAGGGCACAGTACAAGTGAGAGGACAGCCGGCAAGGCAGGACACCCTGAATCGGGGTGTTGAGCAGCTGTGCAGCCTCAATGCTTAATTATGCACGGTTGTGCCGGCCTGACCCTGTGATAGCTTAGCATGGTGCAACGGTGCTGTCCCACTTACGCTGGGTTCCTTTAACTAGGCACGAACCAGCCGTTTCTCACATCTATCTGTTCTGTTATTTGCTTATAGCCGGGCCCTTCCATATTATACCATCAGGAACCTGCCACTGCAACTGAGTGGTCCACATGCTCGTGTACTGCAGACCTCTGGTGTTCTACCTTGCCATGGAGGGCCTGGCTGGGCTGACCTGTACAGCCCTGTGGTGCCTGGGCTTTAAAAAGGGACGAGCCAACGGCTGCAACTTCTGGTACTACGGAGTGCCAACTTTGCCCACCAAGCGCCAACTTCAGTCCCGCAACACCGCAATCCCACAAACCTCTGATGCAGCCACCAAGCCAGCCGTGCAACCAACTAGTGGCAAACCCTCCACTGCTTCCACCATTACAACAGGAGACAAGGCAGCAAAAACAAAAACCGGCGACAACCCATTCAGGGGCGGCAGCTCCTCAAGCGGCAAGCCCAACCCTTCCTCCAACCTTAGTCAGGCCAGCAAGCCGGGTGTGAAGAGTAGTTCAACTGACGCTGGTTCTAAAGTGGCAGTTGCCACACCTGGTATGCTTGGACCTGCGCCGGCGGTAACATCAAAGACGTTCCGGCCTTCTTTTTCAGGCTGGGGTCAGCGGCCAGTTGCCTCCGACCCTGCAGCAATTTACACCAAGCGCAGTTGGACGACCTCTGCAGCCTGTACAGATGTGCCCAAGGTCTTGACCAACAACCACAGGGCTGCAGCTTCAGCCACACCCAGTGATGCAGAGGCGTCCAAGGTTGTGATGGGTTTGGATGGTGCGCCTGTGTCCAGGGTCGGAGAGAGCAGCACCTCAATGATGACCAACGGCGCCGCTACAGCTGTGCCTTATTTGCATCGGCCTCTACATGGTCTAGTAACTGGGACACCGGCCGGGTTTTGCAAGTCGTCGCCTTTCCGCAACATCGGATCTCAGAGCTGCCCTACGTTCCAAGATCTGATTGACTACGCACAGGCAGTTGCAAAGGCAGATGCCGATGCAGACGCGACTAACATGCACGAGCAGCAGCTGCTGCAGCAGGAGGCAGGTGTCGTTGCGCAGGTCAGTGATTGGAAATGCTCCATTAAGTGAATAACCTTTGCATGCTCTGATCTGCTGCAGTACCACTCGCAAAGTTATCTGTTCCTTATGGCATTCCAGGTCTTTGCAGCATTTCAGAGCAATGCAGCCGTGGTCATAGAATCACAATTGGCTTCATGGACCATTCAATGGCCAATGCGTTGTGATGTGGAAGCAACTGTGTTGTGTGTGGGTCTGACGCATTCGTGTCAGCTGCCACAGAGTTATGGTATTGACAGGACTCCTTTCCTTGTCGGCTGCACGTTGCACCCTTAGATGCACAAGCTCACTGCTGCGCATGGTCCATCTTGCCTACACCGCTGCCATCCTGCTAAGTTGTCCTTTCTCCCTGTGCAGCCCGTGCCACTGGTGTTCCTTCACGGCGTGGGCATTGGCCTGCTGCCGTACCTGCCGGTGGTCTGGCGGCTGCTGAGGGGCGCTGCCGCTTCACGCGCACCCCTGCTGGTGATGGAGTTCAAGCACGTGTCCCTGCGGCTGTGCAGGCAGGTGCCCACGGCGGACACAGCGGCCACCACTGTGGCGGCAGCGCTCAACCAGCTGAACCTCACGCAGGTAAGGCAAACCTGTGTGTAGAGCTGGTACAGAGCGTCAGCCGATTATGGCATGATATAATTGGGAGTTCTTTGTCTATACAGAGCATTGGCCAAATCATATGGTGTGATGGCAGTACAGCTACTGATCATCCACCTTAGGATATGTGCTTTATCAGGCTTGTATGCAGGAGCATGTGCAATCACAATCATGTGCTGCTGAGGAGATTGTCTCTGTGCTGTTGCATGTGTTTTCTGCAGGCGTGTGTGGTCGCCCACTCCTACGGTGGGTGGTTCAGTTGCCTGTGCACAGCTGACCAAGTTTTCACATGCGTCAAGCCATCTCACGTGCAGCCAACATCGTGAAGATCAGAACTGAAGTTACCCACTCTTTATAGTCATTGTTTGGGCGGATTGGCTGTCATCTGTGTTTGGACAGTATATCCTGGGAGCTGCTGTCAGCTCAGGCTTGCTCGTCGCAACATCGTTGTTGTTGTTGTGATGCCTGCAGGAACATTTGTTGCCTCACGTCTGACCCAGATGTTCCCTCACCGCATCAAGGGCCTTGCGCTCATCGATCCTGTGTGCTTTGGTGAGTGGCAGCAACACATGATTGTCTCCAACCTGTGTTTACCACACTAGCGTTGCTGCCCAGACATCCACGCCCATGCACACACCAGTTTGTTCGGTATCATGCTCATGACATGGTGATTAGCCTGGCAAGCCTGAGATTAGCTGTTTTTTCCACAGAACTGTGATGCATGAAATGGCTCCCACTACTACTCTTATGCAAGTTTGTGGTGGTGTGCTGTTCTTTCATGTAGTTCTTTGATCTGTTGGATGCGCTTCAGCATGCTGCTGTGCATGTCCGCTGCAGGCATGTTCCTGCCTCACCTGCTGTTCAACTTTGTGTACAACGATAAGGCGCGCAACGACAGCTGGTGGCACTTCGTCAAGGACTCGTGTGTGCGCTTTGCCGCCTCGGAGCTGCACTGCGCGGCCACGTTCTGCAGGCGGTGAGCGTCAAGCAGCTGGTGATTACATAGCTTTCATGCTTGACAGGTGGTGCGGTCGCAGATCCCAGTATTGTGTGCAAAGTTTTGCACAGATACTCGTGCAGCGCTTAGTAAGATGTGCAAGCAACGGTTTTTGGCTTTGTATGTGCCTGCCAAGATGAGTCATGCCTTCATTTCAGGCTTGTCAGTGAATGGGCTATGTAGACTACAGTACACCATCACAATGTCTCTACCACCTGCTTGCTCGCAGCTTCTACTGGCACCAGGTGCAGCTCGACGCTGATCAGCTGCCACATCACTCCCTGGTCGTTTTGGGTGGCCGGGACGAGCTTCTGCACGGAGAAGAAGTCGCTACTGCCATTGCAGGCGTGGCCGCAGCCCGTCAGGGCGGAGCACCGTCGCCCTTCCCGCTCTCACCGGCCCCACGCCCTGTGCGCGTCACCCGCCCAACTGCAGCTACTAGCGACGCCCATACGCACGAGTCACCACTCAAGCAAGCTAAGGTCAACGGTGACATTCCTGGTGCAATTGACATCAGCGGCTCGCCGACAGGTGAAATCAAGGCGGTTGGCGTACGCGCTGACACAGCCAAAGACAACGAAGCGCCTTCAGAGCAGGTTGCAGCCCACAGCAAGCTGCCGCCTGCTGTGGGTCTCACGGCTCCTGCCCTGCCAACAGCTGTCAGTACGTCTGCTACATCAGCACCACTTCGTGCACGTGTCAAGCCCCTGCCACCCTTGACTTGGTACACACCACAAGGACAGGCAGCCCCTATTGATGGCAGCCTCGACCAGACATTGCCTCCAGCACAGCTTCCCAGCACAGCACCTCTAACTGTTGGAGGCACGCCTGCAGGCAGTGTCTGCCAAGGGCCAGGTACTGTGTTGAACTACCGCCCAGCCATGGCCCACGCTGACTTCATGTTTCAACCCAAGCTGCTGAAGGAGGTAGTGGATGAGGTGCTGCGGTTTGCTGAAGCTTTGGGCTCCTGCACCAAGCCCTGCTGCACGCAGCCACTGCCCTTGCCACCATCCACTACACGCATGGCCCCGTTCAGCCCATGATTGTATCCAGCCATCCCTGATTTATCGCACACAGCCAGGCCATGCCTGCGGAGGGAGCTGTCACTCTGAAGTGAAGCCAGCAGGGGTTCCCAAGGAGGCCAACCATTTTGTCCAGTTGAATTCAGATTCCAGCACTTCCCACCTCTCACGTTGTACAGCCTTGGAGGAAAAAACCAACAAGCAAATCTATCATGCCATGAGGTGCTGAGTGGTTGCTGAGCAGAGTGGTTCCTGAGCAGGTTTGGTTCGCTGGGTGAATAATGACCTAGGCCTTACCATGTGATAGTTCTCATGCAAGTGATAGAAACCACGTCATCTTGCGAATTCGATGGTCGAGAGCAGCTGGAGGGGCATTCTATGCGCAGCGTCAAATACAGTGTTGCAGCCTTGGCTGCAAGTTCAACCATTTACTGTTTGGTATTCGAGGCAACTGACGGCTCAGACCATTGACAGCCCAGATCGAGTCATGCCTAAGTTTGGTTTGCCTGCTCTTGCTTGGTCTCACGGACACTTATGTGACAAACAGACCTGAGAGTGCCCATGGAGTGCCCGCACACACACATACCTGTTTGCGGCCTCTAAGTCTTGTTCCCACTGTCCTTGACTTCTAGGCAGGGCCGGCTCTGGCGGCGTTCTTAGGCAGGTTAAGGCCCAAGTGACGTTCCCATGTGCTTGCCATTCTAAGCGTGGTGAACAAGTGTGAACCCAGTGTCACTGTTTTGATTTGGCAGTTCTGTGTGCGTCGATTTCAACTTGCCGAGTTAAGTTTTTTTGGCAGGCGACAGAAAGGCACGATTTCAACTTGCCGAGTTAAGTTTTTTTGTCATCTGTGTTATGCGGTCCACCTGTGTTTTGACGCATGGGGCCAGACCATGTGCAAGCCAGGACCCATGTGACCGTTTTATATGAGCAGAATTGCTTCTTGATGTAGGTTACTTAGCTGGCGGTATCGCTGCAGCAGTTTTGGTTGTGCCCTTGATTCAGCTGACTTTTGAGTAGTCCAACGCTTTGCTTGTACTCCAACCTGCCTTGTAGTACTGGCAACCCCTGCTTGCGCGCTTTCGGATATACCGTTCATGCCCCTTTTGCCAGTGTAGTCTTCTGATGCTTTTACGGTTCCTGTCGGTGCTATTGGTTTCTGGTGCGGATTCGTTCAATGGTTTCTCTGTTGCTGCTCTGCTCTGTGCACATGCGGCTGCCACAAGGAGGAGTGCGAGTGCTCAGCAGGTGTGCTGCGAGAGTGCTGGAGTGCGTAAGCAGATTATGATCGAATGGGAGCGTCGTCTCACAC
>QAXH01004155.1:0-23602 GCA_004335635.1 Chloromonas sp. AAM2 | reverse complement strand
AACGGGACACCTGAGAGGCATTGTGCTGCCAAGCATTCTACCAGAGCGTCCAGCCAGAAGCAATCCTTTTGCAAGCCACCAGCGCTGCTGCGTGTGCAGGTGCCGGGGTGGACTGCCAGTCCCTGCGTCAGGGCTTCTCAGCGCTGGCCGACCTGATCAACCAGTTCCCCCGAGTCAAGGTGGGGGACGAGTCCTGCCTCTTTTGCATGACCTTGGTGGCTTCCTTTACCTTCTTCCTGTGTTGTTTGCCTCGCTCAGGGCAGGTCTGGGTGGTAAGCATACTTCTACGCACCTGCATTGAGGTGGGGACGGGCAGGGCATGAGTGGCAGTGGCAGCAACACATGTGTAGGGGTTGCTGACTCAATGCGTTGGGGCCTGGCTTGCCACATTTGCAAGTAGTTGATTAATGTGCTTTTGTGTGTCACTTCACTGATCACAGCCCTGTGTCTGTGCCCTTCTGTCCGCAGGCCAACAGTCGGTTTGTGTTTGTGCCCGGGCCCGGCGACCCCTCCCCCTCGGACGTGCTGCCGCAGCCGCCGCTGCCCGCCTTCCTCACGGCCGACATCCTCAGGGTCTGCCCGGACGCAGTCTTTGCAAGCAACCCCTGCAGGTGGGGAGGGCGTGGGCAACAGCGGCTCAGGGCCTACTGATATCAATACTGAGGCCAAACTGTAGCCGCTCACCTAATGATATCAATACCAACTGATACTCAAGGCTAGTATTTCCTGACAGGTAGAAGGAATGCGGGCTGATGCCAGAGAAGGCAGGCAGAGAGAGTTGAAGAGATGAAAAGTTCGGGATAGCGCATCAGAGTATGTGCAGCTTGTAAACAGTCCAGGTCGAACATGGCTGAGGTCCACGACAACATCCTGCATGTGCGGTACTGTTCCGTAACGTATGTAACGTGTGTAACGTGCCAGGATGCTCTCCTCTCCTGTCTGATCTAATGCGTGGCTGGTCTCGTGTCGCAGATGTCGCAGATGCTGTTGGCAATTCTACAGATAGATAGATAGATAGATAGATAGATAGATAGATGGATGGATAGATAGACAGATGGATGGATAGATGGATGGATGGATAGATGGAAAGTATGAAGTTTCATGACGGCATCACATGTTCCTGTGTATGCGTGTGTATGTGCGTGTGCAGGATCCGTTACCTGTCCCAGCAGGTGGTCCTGTTCAGATACGACATCCTCAAGCGCCTCCGGAGGCGCTGCCTGCTGCCCATAAGCGGTGGGTCGCTTGGCCCCTATGTGGCCAGAAGTATTTATCCGAGTGACTCAGGTCATGCCAACAACCTGATGCTGCGGAGGTCCTACGCAAACATGCTCTCATTATGTGCGCTCCGTATGCTCGCAAGTGCACTCTGTGCTGTGTGCAGCCCACTATCTGACAATGTTCCCTGCTATTCGCAACCCAAAGGTTCTCAACCTGTTCACTGCACGTGTGTGGCATCCTAACCCCAAAGCTTATCACATGTGTGCCACTGGACGCTCCCAACTACTCTCTGCAGCGACATGCTCTCCCAGTATCAGACTCACTGTTCTGACACAACACTTGATGCTGCCAGGTCGTCTGCTTCCCCGCACAACACACACGACACACACACACAGCCAAGCCCGTGCATGCCCTGCCCATGCACGTAGGTGGTGAGCCGGGAACCCCCGATGCAATGTGGCAGCACCTGGCGCTGACGCTGCTGCAGCAGTCGCACCTGTGCCCGCTGCCGCTCCTGCACCAGCCGGTCTACTGGCAGCACGACCACGCGCTGGCGCTGTACCCGCTGCCGCATGCAGTGGTGGTGGCGGACATGTCGCCCCAGGCTGTGCACACGCACA
Source organism: Chloromonas sp. AAM2 (assembly GCA_004335635.1). Taxonomy (NCBI): domain Eukaryota; kingdom Viridiplantae; phylum Chlorophyta; class Chlorophyceae; order Chlamydomonadales; family Chlamydomonadaceae; genus Chloromonas; species Chloromonas sp. AAM2. Next base: position 21,761 of record QAXH01004155.1, on the reverse strand, counting down.
GGGGATGCACGGTGTTCACCCCGGTGGGCTGGAGGGGAGGGAATAATCAACCGTGAATAACGTAGCTGCAGCAGCACTCAACACCCTATCAATTGATCAACCGTGAGCACCACGTGTCGTTTTACTGCCGTAGCACTGGGCAGCCGGTTGACAAATCTATGTATAAACCGTTTAACCTTACAAACACCCTTAGTTTGGCGGGAAGGGTTGCATGCAGCAAGAAGCTCTGGGTAGCAGGCTGCACTTGCATGTCTGGACGCAGAGCATCTGGAATCCTGCATTCTTCTTGGTAAGAAGGCCATACATGTCCAGCTGTCAACACTGCACTGACGTATGCCTGGGTGTCAGCATGAAAATAACATGCGCCATCCTATGGTGAGCTTTTGTGCAACGCAGGGCTCGTTTGCCGATGGATTCTTTGCTGCTTATGTGCCAGGGCAGCAGGTGAGGGAGATTGTAATGGCCTGCTGGTTGGAGCGCAGCGTGCATCGGCAATACGCAACTCTCCTTTCCACATGCTGCAACGGCATGCCGATTGCCACATAGTGTTTGCCCTTCCCTGTTTCGTTGCCTGGGCCCTGCATCTGTCCATGGTTCTTCCTTTGATTTTGCCACTGTTGCTTCCTTTCGTGTGCTAGCTTATCCTGCCGCTGACGACCCAGTCCAATGTAAACACTGCGCAGACTCTCGCGGCAGCAGCTCCATTGCCCTGTCCGAGCCTTAGTCACTGTTGTGGTGATCGCTGCTGCCTTGTACGAGGCACACTTATGCCACTGCGCAGTCTTAAGCATGCTCTTGCCAGCAGCAGCAGGAGTGTTTGATGCACGTTGGCCTTTATCTCGCAGGTGGTCGAGCTTTCCGAGCTTCCACGTGATGGACAGCAACCGCTGGACGAGTCATCAGAGCCCGAGGAGGAGTTGGATGCAGTACCAGACATACGGCAGGCGAGGGGAGCGGAAGTCACGCAAGCGGAGGCCGTGGCAGAGGAAATGGATGAGGGAGGAGAAATGGAGCAGGATGGGGGCAGGGATATGGAGGGGGTGGCGGACGAAGATGAAGAGGAGCAAGTCGGAATGGATGAGGAGCGAAGAGCGGACGACGTTGAGGGGTCAGAGGAAGGGGTAGATTTCCGTGCGACCGCTCTGGACAGCCCTGATGTGGAAGAGGGTGAGGACACAGCTGACGTATCAGATGACTCGCCATTTCGAGCACGGAAACAAGCGCGGGGAGTGGACGGCAAGCAGAGAAGGGTGGGCGATACAGGGCGCGAAGAAGAGGAACAAGGAGAGGGTCACGGAGATCTGGCGCGGGACCAGGGATGGCAAGAGGAAGAGGGAGCAGTTGACGCGACAGGTGGAGAGGCAGAGCCAAGCGATGGGCACGTCGGCCACAACGCCCAGGAAGAGGCTGACGGTCAGGCTGATGGAGCCATGGCAATCGAAGGAGAGGAACAGATGTGCAAGGCGGGAGCTGAGCGTGCCGATGGGCTGAGCGACTGTGATGTTGATGATGAAGACGAGCGTTACGTACTCTGACCAATTCTATACTCTGCCATTTGAACTCATTCACGATGAGCTGAAGTTAGCCACGGTCACAGTTTCTTTGGCTTGCGAACACGCTTGAATACTTTCAGGATATGCAGGCTGCCTCGGTGGGAATTTCCACGCATGAAGACGTCAGCAGCACGATTGTAGACGCTCTCTCGTCGTGTAAGGCTGATGCAATATACTGTTCTGCTCAACTCTCAGTTCGGTCAATGATTACAATCCCAGCGGTCGGCATATCATTGCACGCTTCAAGTTTGAAACTGCAAGCACCGGCAGTGTGGCGCACCTCTGTAGGTCCGAGTCAGGCACGCCATCTCAGCATGTCCAGGGTCCAAAACGCATGCATCGGTTCAAGCCAAGACTCAGTCCTGCCAAAGAACTTTGAAAAACGCCTGCGCGGCTCTATGTTGTATCACGACACATGCCGCAGCAAGTCTGATCGGTTTAAAGCGGTTCTTAGATCAGGGACAGCTCCTCGGTGTTCTTGCGTGCGCCGGACTTGAGCTTGACGTACGCCTCGTGTGTCTCGTGGATGACATTGAGAGTGAACTCCTTGTTGAGCGCCTTGTTGTCGTAACCGAACTTGTTGGCGGGCTTGCCGTCGGGCATTTTGTAGTCGCGGAACCACTCCAGGATCTTGGTCAGCTCGCCGGGGAAGTGCCTGTCAAGGAAGACAACATAGGCGTTCGGAGGCGGGGCAAAGCGAGCCAGGCTGTTACAGACAGCTCGGATGCAGAGAGAAGCATGGATGAGGACCATGAATCGTGAGAGGCGCTAGCGACTACACCAGGTGACAGGAGTGTCCACACAAGCAACAGAAGCGCAGAAACGTACAACATGTGACACATGCACTGAAACTGTGCGAATCACCAGTGCCTGCCATCTTTGATCCGTGCATTGCCGGTCTCTGATATGCCGCTTGTTCTTGAGATTGGCTCCTTACTACCTAGCACAAGCTCACACTGATGCGAAACACATGCACTCAGTCACGTGATATGTGCACTCACTTCTCCACGTCCTCGATGTCGTTGACCAGGCCGGCCTTGGGGTCGTCCAGGGAGATTGCAATCACCTGCACACATGCACGCACCACGGCTCGAAGAAAGCATTAAAATCTATCAATGAAAAACACAGCTGACCATCCGGGTCTGCTGGCAAGGTTTGGTGATGCGAAGCGCACACAGCAGTGACCGCGTAAACACCGAGTAATCCAACCCTGGTGCTTGGTCAGTGTGCGGTACAAGGACGCCATGAACACATGATGTGGCATATCCGGCCGTGTGCTGGCCCAGTTGAGCTGGCGCTACACTGGGCCAGCTCCCCAGTGGCGCTCTACACGTATCGCACCTTCCAGTCCAGCTCCCCGTCGTCAATCATTGCGTACACACCCAAGGGCTTGACCTTGTACACGCCGCCCTGCTTGTGTGCGGCGCTGCTGATCTCAACAACATCCACTGGGTCGTTGTCGCCCTGCCGACAGGGTGAAGAAGCAGGACAGCAGGTAAAAAGCAGACGAGAATTTCGTCTTCCCATGCAATGTGAGTGTCAGGCGGGGAGAGGCTGGAAACATCAAGGCAAGAACAGCAGCACAAGACAAGACTGATGCCAGCAGTTCATCCGCCGCGTGACGTGCATAACACGCCTGACAGCTGAGACAACAGAATGGTGCTTGCTTGCCATGCCATCAAGCGGAAGCACTCGAGCCTTCCTGTCATTCATCCCTGTCAGACTATGCAATTCATACTGATACTATCAGTCTCTGTTATTCATCCCTATCAGCCCATGTCTATGTGATTGATGCCTGTCGTCCCGTGTCGCACCGCAGCGTTGACGTTGGTGTCAGTCTTAGCTGGGTCCTCCCATGTCTGTGGCAGCAGGCCGTAGTTCCAGTTGATGTTGTAGGGGTAGAAGCGGAGCTTACCCTTCTTCACGTCCTGCTTGATAGGGGTGCCCTCCTCGTCCTGAACAAAACAGATGCGGAAATGAAGGAAACTTGAAGTCCATGACAGTACATGTTAACCACCAGGAACAACTGATTGTGAACGAGGGCAGGCAGGAACAACTGATTGTGAATGAGGGCAGGCAGGAACAACTGATTGTGAGTGAGAGTGGCACGCGGGGGTCTCCAAGTGCAGGCCGGGCCCGTGTGATGATCCGATGAGTTCAGTGGCAAACTTCAAATTTCCGCCTGCGAAACCCAAACTGGAATCTCGTTCCTCAGGTTTCCGCACGTGAAGAACTGCTGACTCATTTTATTATTATTTTTATTCTAGCCCCGGTGGAAGGGCCAACTCTTAGCTTCGCTCAGAGCAACGTACTGACAAAGTTGCGGTACACCTTGCAGCCAACCATATGATTCAAAGATGTGGTCGTGTGGGTAAGTGTGAGTACTTGAACTGTATAACTCGCTTGGTTGCTGGCTGTGCCAAATGCAGTGCGACTGATGCAAACAGACAGGGTGTGCTTGTTGGACATTTCCACCGCGTTGATTGCGCTCTTCATCACCTCAGAAGCCTAACCAGACATTACACCGGCATGTGCCCCACCACCTGGTGCTCTGTAAACTTGCAAGCCGAAGTTTGCTAGTGAAGTACTTAATGACGTGGTGCGAAAGGACTGCATACATCCATGTTGTCTGCTATGCTGTGTTCCCACTCTCAACACATAAGCTGACATTTGACAAGTGGCGCATCCGCTTGCCCTATGCTTGTGACTCACAGTGGCGACCTCCATCTTGGCAGATGTCTCCTTGGGGATCTCGCAGATGTAGTGCAAGTTGCCATCCTCAGCGAAGAGGGGGATCTCGTGCCATGGAGACACGGTCTTGGCTGCGAGGCAAGAACAGGGAAAGGGGGCCACAAGGTGAATTCCAAGTTACTAAAGCATAGTACCCTCTGTGGTGTTAGTTTTGGGAGCACAGCAAGTGCCATCTCACAAGCACAAACACTGCGTCTCAACCAGGTTCGGCGCACATCTCAGTGTTGACCACCACGCCAGAGATGATGAAATACTTTCAGGTAGCTGATAACCGTGCAACTGTGCAATTTGCCATCCAGGCTGAGTATGGGCGCTTTTTAGCCCGCCATCGTGGCATGTGTGGCGATCCTTGTTGCGACTCACATCCCTGCTTGAAGAACAGGCGGTACTCCAGCGAGTTGGCTTCGCCCTGCAGGCGATGCACGCGCTCGCACACGCTTAGTGGCTGATCATCTCCGGCCTCATCCTCAACCGGATGCCCAGAAACAGATCGAACCGTGCGAAGCAGGCGCTGTTGTTGCTGCTCACCTTTGCCTCGTTGACGTACGCGTCAATCTTGGCGGAGGTGGCAGTCGCCTGCGCACGGACCTGGACTGCCCTAGGGAAGGCCCTGGGGACCGCCCTGGGAGCGGTCATGGCCTGCAGGAGACATCGTGGGCTGTTGTTGAAGCAATTGAACCAATGTGCTGGGGAGCGAACTGGACCTTCGCTTACCTTCGCCATCTTGCAGGGCAGGTTCATCATGCGCATGCTGGACGCCATGACGATTAGGAGTTGCTGCTGGGGTTGACCGATCAGCTGTAAAGGTGGCGAACATACTTACCGCGGAGCGTGGATATAGATTTTTCAGTCCGTTTCTGCTGCCGTTACACGGCCCAGAAAATTGTTCACCGGGCAGCGCATGACCGCTTCCACCACACCAGTCACACTACGGAAGCGTAGAGCCCCCATGCCCGGAGCTCTGGCCATCCATTAGCGGAAAATTTTGAGCCATGGCGTTCGACCTTTATCGCGAGACAATGCTGGGAGGTGCGTAACCCTCTATTGTTCGTGCACATCTGTTGCCCTTCTTGGCTGATCTTTTCATGCACCATGATACATGCGTGTGTGCCCTGCCTGACACTGCAGAGTGCCTGGTGGAAGGTGGGTTGGGTGGATACCACGTCCTTCATCAACAGCCTGTTCTCAGCGTGTCATCTGTAGCTGAAACGACGCTTGGTGGCTTGTCCTGCGGACAAGACAGGCGTAAACAATGTGCAAAAGACATGCATTCATCTGCACTCGTAGTCCAGCTGCTCTGAGGCGTGCCTGTGCACGCATGGCCAGCGAAAACGATTGCAGCACGCCCTCTCTTGCATGCAATTTGTGTTGTAACAGCGTGGCTGGGTGAGAATTGTTCAGTAGACCATGTCATCTTCTGCTATGCACAGCCCTGGAGGAAATGATGGAAAGCAACAAGCTTTCTGCAGAGCTAGGGATGACGGTCTGCAAGACGTTTGATGCTGTGAGTTGAAATGCTGCTGCATCACGGGGGTTCTTGCATCGTTATGTTGTAGTGAATTCTGCTCAGATTTCATTGGGTTCTCATGGCAAGTGCCAGCCGTTACCAGCCATTGCAGTGAAAGGGAGCAAGTGCGTCACTGGCGGTTACAATGGCTGTGCCAGTGGCAGTGCATGTCCCTTTTGATGCATGTCGACGTGCAGCAGTACCCATATGCACATTGATCAGCTTTGGTGAACAGTCAGTCTGAAGTGCTCTGGCATTGCTGGCATGCCTATGTATCTCTGCTTGCGACCTTGCTGCTTTCAATGCCTTATGTCTTCCATGCAGTCTATGCTGGATGCGCTGCGAAACCATGTCACAGGCAAGGCACTCATCAAGGCCAATCTCAAGACGTACCGGTATTTGGACGGGGTAAGCAGGAACAGGAAGGCACTGCCTATGATGACCAGGTTGACAGTTGTCTGAAGCTTGGATTCTGCTCAACCCTATGCCCAAGCAGTGTGATCTCAGGCATACCTTGAGCACTTTCATTCGCCGCACACACCAGGTGCACCAGGTTGCATTCTGATGCAGTGTGAGATGCCAGGGTGCGCTATCCGTTGTGTGATCGCTCAGGTATGGCAATTCAACTTGGAGAAGGTTAGCTTCAAGCTGAGCGCATCAGGGACGGGGTCTATGAGCAACGCACCGGAGGTGAGGACATGTGGCACAGCCCGGCGCAGCCATGGTGTGCATGTGCGTTAGTGTGCGATTGTGGTGGCAAACATGTAGCGGGCAGACAATGGTACGCAGTGAGTGGTGTGCACTGGACTGGCAACACTGCTGGTAGGGCGACAAAGGTCGGTACCTGCCAGGCATTGGCTGCGCGGCTGCACTCTAGGGGTTACCTGTGTTGTTGTGCTCAAGACAGACTAGGTTTATGAATGCTGCGCTGCAAGCACCAATTCTAGACGCCTGGCCAGTGGTCGTCAGCCGTCACCACTTCATGAACATATGCAGGTCTAAACTGCGATGATGTCGCCAAGGGCACAGAGCAGACCTTCAGAGTTGGTGTCGTACTGGCAGCCAATGGCCCATCTACAGGATTCTGATTGTGAATTGGTGATGTGTTGTGACCCCGCAGGTTCAGTGTGAGAAGGCCAAGGTCGTGTGTGTGGACGCAACACTCGCCCCGGAGCCACCAGCAGCCAACCCCTGAGCGGCACGTACCAGCACGAAAGCTGATGTTGCATCCGCCTGTGTTGTTTTGGTAGGGCGAGTGCGCTGCTGCTGCACACTGCCTTGTACTGTATAATAGCAGCAGTCAGATGGCGTGTGTGTGCACAAGCACAAAGCCTTCTTGTGTCGTAGACCATGTCTAGTAGAGACCCTAGGTAGATGGCGTTTAATGCTGATGATGGCGGGTATGGGAGTTGTTGGTGTAGTGCCTGGTATGTGTGTGTGTACACCAGCCATAGGCTAGTTCGCAACTTTTAGGTGCAAGGCAGATGATTGCCACATGGCCAGCAGCTACAGCAATGTGGACCCTGCTTTGCTCTGCATGCTGACGAATGATGGTGGGCGGTGTCCACAAGGTGATGTGCCATGGTCAACGGCTGTCTTTTCGCTGGGCGTGATGTGTTGGCCTCCTGTGGCAGGTTTGTGGCCAGGTGTTGTTGCTGGGGTGCGTGTGTGTGTGACAGATGGTTCCGGTATTAAGAGTGACCAGCGTTTGACACGGCGCCCAACTAGCGATCTTAGTTATGGCAGCGGTGCCACACAGTCGACAAACAACATGATTGCGCAGCGAGTAACTGGAAATCTAGGTCCATCCCACCTGGTATGCATAAACCCCTTGGTCTGGATCCACTGAAGAGCGACACTAGCTCTGGTGCTTTTATAGCAACACTGCAGTCCAGATGTGCCTGCTCTGGCACGCTCTGACACATTTAACGCGCGAAGCCCAACAAAACTTTGTTTTGTTTAGCAAATGGCAGTGCAGCAGCAGCGTGCCACACCAAAATGTAAAGGTCTTCAACTGACTTCTTACGGTGCATCACGTGGAGGAAATCGATACACTTAGCTGCAGGTAGGCACATGTGGGCTGAGAATTGCTTTCCAGCTGGGCACAGGCCTCATGCTGCCAACGCTCAACTTGATATAAAGTAAGGTTGTCATTTCCATCTGTGCCGACCTGGATGCCGTCGCACAGGATGCCTCCGAGGCCACAGAAAGGGCATCCTTGAGGCCTGCGGTCAGCATCCTGCGCGAGGAGCCCGGTGTGGCGCCATTGCTTCTTTGACACGTATAGAGTGGCTGCATGCCCTCCACTCAGATAAGCGTTGTCAGTGCCGGTGGCCTCTGACGGGTACACGATCTTCGCTACAATGTGCCAACAAGAACGCCCCAAGAGCAGCCTGCTGACCGCCGAACAGGAAAAGCCTTGCATGCTGAGATACAAGACAAGTCGTCGCAACCTGACGCTGTTTGGGAAGCGAGTTCGGGCAAGCGCGGCGAAGTTCATCCAAGGTTGCAAACGCGCCAAGCAGAGGAGAAAAGGCCAGCACCTGGCCGAGGTGTGCCAAGACGCTCTTTCCAAAGCGCCAGACGTGACAGCAGATGGCGCAGGCAGTGATGAACATCGCCGTTTTCACCAAAGTGCCAAAAAAATGTAAGAACTGGCAAACTTCTTTATTTTTTCTGAGCCAATGTTAAATTCAGATCGCAAACCGCCATAAGTGTAACCGCCGTAAGTGTGTGTCGGCTATCAATTGTAACAAAGGGTAGGGCGGTGAGGCAAAGGCGCCTAATGCTGACGGCCGTGCGGTATGCGAGCAGCAAGAACTGGGTTGGGACAACACTAGCGAGGAGAATAATACAAACCTGCGCTTACTGACCGGCAAGGAGTCGTGGTGTCGTGCAGAACCATTGCAGATTCGTCTCGGAAGACGGCTGACTTCTTGGACGGGCCGAGGGCGCCAAGCCGGAGTTGTCACGAGGTCTGAACCATGTTTAGTGTTGTCCTGTCCCAACCCAGGTAGGCACGTGTAGGCACATGTGGGCTGAGAATTGTTTATGTGTTCAGTGTTGTCCCAACATGTTGAGTCCCAACATGTTTTGTGTTGTCCCAACCCAGCTCAGTTCTTGCTGCTCAAAATCCCGCACGGCCGTCAGCAGTACGCCAGCATCTAGCCTTCTCAGCCGTGCATGCACGTGAATCTTGCGTGGCACAGCCACCTGCAGCTGCGGCGCCAAGGTTGGTGACCTCACCTTAGCCCTAATTTACAGCCGCCGCGCTCAGAGCGCGCTTGCCGCATTCCTGTTTAGTTAGAAAGCCGCGCGTGGCGCTATCGTGGCGATATATATGGCCATATCTTGTGCTGTGGATCCCTGCCGTGTTCCTGGGGAGTCAGCGGTATGAATGCATGGATGGGCCTTTTAGCTGCTGCGTAGTGTGCAACTCGCGAAAGCGCGACGAGCCTGCCTGCAAGATCTGAGTGCTTTGCGAGCCCATGTATTCGGCCCTGATCTTGCTTCTCTGCGGCTATCTTGTCTGCCTCTGCTTGACTCTCGTCGCCCTAGAAGCCATCAGGACTGGAGCTGCATCCTCTTCGTCCAACCAGACGGTGCAGCTGCCACCAATGCGAAATCCACATCAGCAAAGGATGCAGCCAGCACGCTGCATTGATGTACGTTTGACACATCAGCCTTCCATTGGGCTCACACCCGAATCGGTACTAGCAACCAGCAGTCTAGACATTGCAGCTGCCACAAGCAAGATTACGTTCCGTGCACACGGTTTTGGCGTAATATGGGGCCCGTGCACGGCATGTGACCATGTCTGTTCACTGCGTACAGTATGTTGCAAAATGACTGGTACATGTAGGGTAGCATGTCGTCAGCCACTTTGCCTGGGTACGGCGGCCAAATCGCACAGAATTTGATGCTTCTTGATCCTTGTAACAAGATGTTTGAGGTCATGCTGAGTTTCCCCGCCATCCGTGAGAAAATGGGCTCCAAACATGGCTGTTCCTGAGATCTGACAATACCTAATTTTGCACAAATTCTGTGCGCTGCAGCTTTCATCAACGGAGAGAATTTACCATCTACAAATCCACACACAAATTATTCGTGTTCTGTTTCAGTTACAATAAGGAGGCAAGCATTTTTGTTTCACTGCCTGCTCATGCCGACAAAAATCCAGTCAGTCTGGTGGTGAACGCACACCCCCTACCGATACTCCATCAGATCAGCGAGCACACATGATAGTTACCACAGCCTCAGCTAGCATGACGCGTTGCAGACTACAAGGGCCAAAGGGTTGAGCAAAGATATCCAGCAAAGAGCTCTGCCAGCTTGCAGAGTTAATGCTTGACTGAGCACTGTAGGCCACGGCCAAAATGAGCACTCTTCTACAAATCCTCATGTTCATAGTCATCCCAATTCAAGGTGCCATCGTATTTTGGCTCAAATCTTGCAGGGAATACTTGTAATATATCAGAGAGTGCATGGTGGGTGCGCCCACCAGACACGTGCAACTGGGAGGTCAAAAACTGTGTACCAGTCATTTTCTTGGAGAGATATTGTGTCTAGCTGCAGCACCGTGGGTTGAACCATGAAAAGCCATGTAATGATGATGATGATGATGATGATGATGATGATGAGTCATTTTGCAACATACTGTGTGCAACTGTTATCTGAGAGTATTGAGTATTCTGTGGCACAGACATGCCATTTCTGCACAGACTAAACCTGTTTGGTTGCCTTCGTCGCCCTTAACCATCCCAAGTACAGCAGTGGTGTACCCACTGCAGCTGAGATGCCTTTGTGCCTGAAGCGCTTTGCATAGTATGCTGCCTTTCTCAATTTAACTTCGTCAAACAACCAAAGTATCTTGTACATCTCAGCCAATGCTGGGTCGCTAGTCATGAGCTCATTGGCCCGCATCAAAGCAGATGCCTTCCTCCAGTGGTATACGAGGCTTCCGATGGCAGCGGCTGCACAGCAAGGCATGATGCAAGGCATTCGCGTTTTTTTCAGTACAACTGCTTCTGGTCTGTTAGATCATCCCCGGATTTGTTGGTGCCGGAAAGTGGCTTACACAGACCGACGCACTACATGTGACGCACCTGTGTGGTCTCACTCTGAGACCAGCAAGCAGGAAGTGGATAGCTACAGCAACAACATTCAAATATATGCACACTAAGCCCGCCATCAGAAAGACGCTGTACATGCACACAGGGAGATTCCCGAGAGATTCCCACGAGGCAGAGCATGGTCTCATGCTGCATGTGCATGTGCATGGGCTGCACGCGGGTGTGTATTCATCTGGGCTACGCACCAAGTCAGCAACGCTGGCTGCAGTACACTGTTCCAACTCTTGCCATGGCTCACTGCTCTAACTTGTGTTATGTCTGACCATATCCTTGACGTGGAGCTACTGATATAAATATGCTCAGTGTAAGGTGGACCATGTGCTGCTGGCATTGTAGTGTCAAGGAGAAAACATCATGCATGGCGCTCATGGGTGCTTCCGCACTGCTCAGACCCATGTGCATGGCAATATCAAACCGTCCTGGTGGGACAGTACTAACTTCAGCTCATGTAGCAGCCACTCACCAGCTAAGCAATAAGTACGAAACTGCTGTGGAGGTGTCACAGCAACATGTGTGTCAGCCAGTGATTTGCTGTACCACCAGGGCACCGAACGATCTTCGGGCGCCAGTGCAGATACTGGAACAAATGAACATGCGGCAGAACAATCCTCTCTGTGCGATGGGCTTGTGGCCTGCGCGTCCTTCTCGCAAGCATCGTGTAGCTCAAACCTCACCCGCGGCGACACTACGATGCCTTTCCGCGCCTTTGGCCTGTGCGTCTTCTGCCATTTGATGACCTGTTGATGACCTGGATGGATAGAACAACGTGCGAGTCGCAAGGGCGCAGCGCTGGGAAACGTTTGAGTAGTTAGTGAGCTTTGCTTGTTACTGACTGAAACGACGTTTGTGAACCCCTCTTTGTCTTGACTTTGCTACTGCTGCTCCGGGAGCGGCATGTGCTGCTCCGAAGTTGCAGTTTCTACTTACTCGTTTGAGTTCAGCTAACTAGTTCGCCGTGTAGCTGAGTTTATCTGAGTGACACATCAGTGCATGTGTGCATCCAGCTGAATGACTTTGTAAATAGAAATTACAGGGGGACGCACGTGTGCGCCTGGCGTAGCATAAACGTAATGGCAGCGCGCACATTGCCTGTCTCAAGGCGAGAACCAAGCAGGAGTGGCACAGGTGACAAGCAAATGCTTCTTCCACGTTGCCATGTGTTGAAGGCGTTAAATACAAAAGCAGTTGTGCTTGGCTGGCCCAGCAGTTGTGCTTGGTGAGCATTGCATGACCGGGCCAGACAGTGCACCCTTTGCTTTAACTGCAACCGCTTGACCTGTCACGCGGCATAGATCTGCCTGGCATCATCCAGATCATCATACACCCTCCTTCGGCGATCGATTGCACTACAGATCAGCCTGGCAACACCCGATTCGGAAAACCTTCATGCACTGATCATTCGACTCCAGTGCATGGCTTTCATGTTCATGTGTGACCAGCTTGCTTAACTGTACATCCCCTGCATTATGCAACAGTTGTTGCAGCCACCACAAGCGTGGCTTTGTAATCCCACCTGACAAATGCAAATGTGGGCGCAAATGTTCTGGCAGGCATCAAAACATCCGAAACTTGTCCAGTCATCAAAAGAGTGGCAACGCAACAAGAACGCCACAAACGCAATCCAACACATCAGATCCAACCGTGAAAGCAGAAGAGACTGCCTCACTTCCACCTTCACCACACCTCGTTGCAGCCAACACTCAAATTGTAAAACTCAGACACACAGTGCGGCAAGGATGCAGTTTATCATCTTTTGCGTTGCAGTGCCGTTGAATCCATGCTGCTCACAGCCGCTTATGTATGCTCTCTTTCTTGCGCTTGCACTCAAACAACAGCTGGTCCACCAGTGGCTCTTCAAGGAGTGTAACAAGGGAGTAAATAGCAGAAAACAGCGACAGCTGCTGGCAGCTTCACATTGCAGGAGCTTCGCACAGCTGTGCTTATGCCTTTCTTATTGGCGTTGGTGACAAGTTTCAAGCCTTGCTGGCCTTTGCCTTGATTGCCGCCTGGGCCGCAGCAAGCTTAGCCACAGAGGCGAGCATGATACGTAGTCCAAGCCCACGCGGGAACAGAAGTCGATGCTTGCCGGGTCCCCACCATGCTCGCCGCAGATACCCAGAGTCAAATCGGGCCGCGCAGCGCGACCACAGCTATGCGCACCAGCTCGCCCACACTTGTCTCGTCGATGGTCTCGAAAGGGTCGTTTGGGAGCAGCCCGTGCTTGGTGTCTGACATGCGGCAGGAAACACAATCCAATCAGGCCTCAGCATGTGACAAAAATAATTGGACCATGTATGCGATGAGTCGGGCTTTCCAGCCAAAGTAAACAAGGAGGTGAAAGCGCGCCAGTGAGCCTAACATTGAAAAGCAGCCAGGGAGAGTGAGCGAAACTTACAATACGTCAGGAACTTGGCCTGTGCATCGTCGCGGGAGATGCCAAATGTCATCTGCACAGCGCGGAGCACAAACTTTTACTGCAGCTAGACACTATCTCCCCAAGTATTATCAAGCGCCTGACAACCAATAAGCAAGAACGCTCACGGGTAGCAGGTTGTCATCGGTATCCCCTACCTGTGTGAGGTTGTTGGTTCCGAATGAGAAGAAGGCCGCCGTCTTGGCCAGCTCCCCCGCTGCGAGCGCTGCCCGGGGCATCTCGATCATGCGCCCCACCTTGTAGGGAACAACCACACCTGTTGAAACATGGAGAAGAAAACATGTGCGTGGAAAGCCAACGATGCAAGTCGAGGACAAGTGTCGTTGCCACACGTGTGTGTGCCACACCAACAAAGCTGTTTGGAACGCTACTTCACAGTATTGTCCCAAAAGTGACAAATGCTGCTGAAGTGCAACCAACCTTCTTTCCAATCAAAGAGATCCTTCGATACAGTAATCGGCACGCGGTGTGGGATCACAGCCCTGTCCAGGCAGTGACCCACCTGCTGCTCTTGCCACCTCAAGCGCTGCCCTGCGAATGACCTGTGCCTGTGCCTCCAGCTCGTCAATCACGCCCAGCGGCACCATGACGTGCGGGTACACGCGCCCGCCGCGCTGCACAACAGCGGTGGCGGCCTTGAACACGGCAGCCGCCTGCGCCAACAAACGCACAGAAGCACAGCGCCACACTCACAAACAGCGTGCTCATTCGTGACCAAGCAGGCACTGCTGTGGATGTGACCAATGCACGACGCATTGCTCGGCATGCGGACATGCCGGCCAGGAAGCAAGGAAGCCAAGCTGGCCAAGCGCAACTCCACCCCAGCTTGTTTTTTGCTGTGTGACCGTACTTCCTGATCTGACCGATAACCAAGGCAAGCTAGCCGCGTGAGTTTTGACTACAGATGAGTATGTCTCAGTGCTTGCCTGCATGTGCGATATCTCAGGATGCACCACGCTCAGCCTGCAGCCGCGCAGACCCATCATGGGGTTTGCCTCAAGCAGTGCCGCCAACCGACTGCGCACGATGCGACTGGACGAGTGAAGCTCCTGCACAGTGCATGGTGATGACACGCAACAGGTCTGCGATTGACGCCTGACAAGCTGAAGGTACATATGGTGAATTTCCTGACATTGAATACCGCAGGGGTATGCAAGGGGTGCAGCCATGCAGGGACGCACTAGGCTGGCCTTCATGCAAGCAACTGATAGGAATTGCCCGAGAAGCAAGACACGAGTTGTCGCCACACACTCACTTGCGCGAGTTGTTTGCACAGGTTCGCAGGGCGGGTCCCTCGTGTGGCAGGAACTCGTGCAGTAGAGGGTCCAGCAGGTGGATGGTGACGGGCAAACCCTCCGGGGGGGGCGCGCAGTGCGAGCCTTGGGAAAGACAATCCGACTGACACGATCATGAAAACTGCCGGGCTGCAGCTCCAAACAATCGTCAAGCAACATGTCGATTACAGGGAAGTCAGCTTACGTGAAGATCTCTTCAAAGTCATGTTTCTGGTAAGTCTTAAGCTCTGCCAAGGCCTGCTCAACCGCTGGCGAGCACAGCTCCTCGGCCGCGATCATGCGCCGCACCGTGGCGATGCGCTGTGCGCTGCTGAAGAACATGTGTTCTGTGCGGCAAAGGCCGGTACCTTCCGCGTCACGCTTCCGCGCAGCAGTGGCGTCCGCCGGGGTGTCGGCGTTAGCCATGACACCAAGTTTCCGCATTGCGTCAACATAATTCCACTAGTGTGGCTTTCCCGGCCTCTGCAAAGCCTCTCTCTGTTCTGCATCATGATCTATCATCACTTCCAATGATCTATGAAAAACGCCTGCACGAAGTTTGTGCCACCTTTGTCACCTAAACTTCGAATATGGTACGCCTTATTTTTGCGCCTAGAGTGGCCTGCATGGTATCGAAGCGGCACAAGGGTACAACAACTAGGCCACGACTTTGTTTTGTTTCGCAACTCGGCACCGTGTTGTGCCGTTCAAACTGACAGGTGCATGCCACTGCGACGCGCGTTGAATTCAGACTCGCTCTCAACTAGGCTTCTCCAGGTTCTATGCGGTCATCGATAGAAAGGCATACATGCGCTGCCGATAACAAAACACGATGCTCCGCACGCTGCGGCCCTTATGCGCCTGGCCGTTGCTGAGCGTTCTTGTCCTTTGCTTGGCCTTGTGCAACAAACTCTTTATGGCAAGAGCAGGCCGCAGCTTAGCACCAGCACCGTTGGTAGACGTCGCCTCACCAGCCTCACACGAGCTGTCACAGCCGCAGCACGACTCGCAAGCGCCGAACAGTGATACCTTCCCATGGTGGAAAGAGCAGCTTCCGATGCAAGGACATGACATGCATGCCTTCCAGCATGGGACATCAAAGGAAGACACAACAGGCCAGGAAACAATCGCGACTGTAGGAGCATCGGCTGGTGGCAGGCGCAAACTGCAGCAATTCTTCAGTCAGGTAAGCGTCCGGCATTGTTGTAAAGCCATGCCCAACACCAATGCAATAAATAATAGTATCACATCCGCGACCCATAACACTCGCCTCCCACTGTGCAATGGTATGATACGACGCTTGGAAGTGGCCCTCTACTGCGATTCACCGCATGCTTGTGGCCCCAGTGTAGGACCATGTCTGTTATGTCTTATGTCAACAGGGATGCTGCTTGGTTTTCATGTGCAGGTTGGAACTGCGCAACAGGTTGGGTGAGTCAAGGCATTGTATCATTGTGCGTTGGTCATCAAGGTCAATACTTAGCAGCCTGGCGAGGTGCCTACTCTTGGCACAAAACTCGTGCCAGGATAATAAAATCCTGAGCGCAGTGTGGTGGGTTCATGCACCTTCACAAAGCGCATTGCATTCCTCGCAACTTGTGCAGTTTTCCATTCTTCCTGGACATCGTGCAGAACCAGTTTGATAATGTGGGCTATGCCGGTGAGTACAGCATGTCCATCTAGTTGGTGGGTAGGCTAGCAACGCAAAGTTTGTAGAAAAGGTACTTGCATAGCTCACAGGAAGGGAGAGTATCCAGCCCATCCAACATGCCAGTCAAGGGGATTATGACACACGGCGATGGTTGCGGCCACACCTTTGGGTGCTATCCTGTCCGCAAACCCTGTTAGGCATGAATATTATGCTGTTGTTGTTGTTGTCGTTGTTGTTGTTTACATGAAGGAAGACTGCTCAGCGAGGGCAAGGGGGAAGTGAAATCGCCGGTAACCTACTGGTCACCACTGCACCCTTTTTAACAACAGCAAAGTCAACTTGAACAACTTCCAGCGCAATAGGCTGTGTTATCTCCCAGTACTCAACTCTACAGTAACTAAGGGCAGACATGCAGCTCCTTGCCAGAAGGCTAACGCAGCACAATCTGGCCTTCCCGTGCCGTTACTGTGGGGCGTTGCCATTTGGAAGGGTTTGGCAAACAGTAACTATGGCGGGGCCGGGGGCCGAACACGAGGATTAGCGAGAGGAGCTGCATACCTATCCAAAGTCAACTGTAAAGCCTTGTACCATTCAATAACACAAACCAACTGCCAACGGTCTCAGTAGTTTGAAGACACGCATGAACGCAGCGTGCCACTTCACTAGGGTCCTGCATACAAAAGTCGCGAACGCTTGGGAGTCTGAATCTGGAACAAGTGTTTGAAACAATCTCCTTGCCTCACACCCAAAGTGCTCACACATTCAAAATGAAGGTAATATTGATTATCAATGAACTTGTTGCTGTTGTCAACCGCCTCACATATCGTGCAAAATCTCCTGTTGTAAGGCTCATCAGGAGCAACGTGCCTGCCTTTTTCCACTCTCAAACCGTGCGTGCCCAGAATTATGCTGTAACAGTATTAGTATAGACCCTGACTACTGTTATATCCAAAATCAACGAATTGACCTTCATGCACTGAAACCGAACACTTCACTTGCATCTCATTCGTATGTCTGTGTATATATAATTTTATTGTTAGTACATCAGGGGGGCCGACATACACCGAGCATGAACGCTACCACATGACGTGACCACATCAGGATTGATGACGCGGCAAGCCTCAACACTTTTCCTACTGACCTGGGTTTCGTAGTTGAAGGGTAAAACACGTGGGTGACTTGCTACTAGCCAAGCGACAAATGTGTAAGGTAGTTCAAAGACAACACCCAGTTCACCGAGGCTCAGGTCGTTGATACTCCTGAGCACTGGCTGCGTGTGCGCTAAGAAAGAGCCGCTTCTCCTTGCTGCAGGAATCACCAGGCCTATCAGTACCGCTGTGGACCGGTCCCTGGCCCAGAGTCAGCTGTGCACCACGAGCTCCGCAGCCCGCTCCAACCTGGCCACGTGCAACAACATCCCTGGCTTCAACGCCCTCGCAGCAGCGGGATGAAGTCCTGAATCTTCTGTACTTATGTACAGCTAACTGGAGAACCCCATGTGACCATGCAGACCAATGAGCCACAAGTGACTGGCAGATATGTGTGGCAAACTGATTCGTACGTGCGACCACATCCCTGGCTTTGCAGCAGCGGAATGAACTGATGCGCCCGGTGTGAGCGAGCTAGATGGCAACGAGCTAATCGGAACACACATCATATGACAGCTGCACTGCAAAATGTATATGTGTAATCATACCAGGGAAGCCGTCAGAGGACACGGAAGGCATCTCTTCCACCTTATCGCCTGTTGTTGCTGCATGTTTGCCTCAACCCATGCCAGTGGACGTGGCATGACTAGCTGTCCCGCAGTGTGCCTCATACCGCAACAACAAGATTCCACCTGCCACACATTGGTTTGTAGTGCACTTTAGCTGTGATTGCCTGTTGATTGAGCAGAAATGTGGACCACAGAAACTTTTGTCCAATGTCTCATGCGCCTTCTGACCTGCCAAGCAAGCTTGTTCGCTTTCGTCTGACATTGTGTTCTTCTAGACGTTTTGCAACCCCACCCGTACAATCATTGTATCAATTATGTGCAGCGCACAGCAAGCAAAGAGTTACTCACATTGTGTAAGGAGTAGAAAGTCTTTGCACATCACAACGTTGCTACTGGATGGGATGTTGTTGACAAGACACACACAACATCCACCCTATCACAAGTTGTTGACAAGAGGACACAGTCCGCCCACCTTGATGATTATGCATGCCCACATAATTTCCATAGGCCCTCCTACGCATTGCTACGTACAACTCTGGCTGCTCAGCGGATGAGCCAATAAACCTAGCCATCGCTGCGTCGTAAGTACAAGACGACTGCACGGCTTTGTAGGTGGCAAGAGAGCGTTACGACGGCCGATGGTGACAAAAAGAGTCAAGATCAAGTAACCGCAAAATGCGTTGACTGGCCATGTGGCACCATGGTGCATGATGGCACATGATGGCACATGATGGGCTTGCACGCCTGAGACTTGCATCAGTTTTGCATGCTGTTTTCAACAATCTGCTCTGATTCAAACCTGGCAGGCAGAGGTGGGGACCAACAGTTCGGCCACAGCGGCTTCCAGACCCTGCGTGAGTCCATGCATGCATACACCGGCAAAACGATCAGTCGCATGCTCACTCCCATCACATCAGGTCTCACAGAAGTGCATGAAAACTGTGCTTGACCCGTCCATGTTACATGACCAGGCTTACGCTACTGAAGCATGTGATCTGCACTGTGCTGATTGCACTTGTCTCTGACCTCATACCATGTGCCACGACTCCTGTGTCTGTTGCATGATGGTGTATGCATACCCTTCACTTGCGTGGATGATGCTGGTGGCCGGCCAGCGGGTCAGCAGAGCTTGGTCATGCATCATACTTGCAGCCTAGCTGCAGAGTCAGCACAACTGTTGATGATGAGATGGGAGAGGTATATATTCTACCGTGCTTTTACATTAGGGAAGCTGTCACATGATTAGGAGGGTGGGATGTGCACTGCTCTGACCTATCCGGAGCAAGAAAGTTGAAGGAAGGTAGGCAGAATAAGGCCCGAAGGCTGGCAGGAAGGCAGGCGTCCATGACCAGAAAGTCAAGAAGAAAGTCCACCACTGTTTACTACCACTCGCTGGTGCATGCATACACACGTACTACACATACAATTCGTGTGCATGCTTATGTTGCAGTGTAAGCCAAGACTTGACCGCGCAACAGCCCCTCCAGCGTTTGGACTGTCAGCGCCAGCTGATTGAAACGGCCTAGCGGTGGTGGACTAAGTACTGTGGACTACCAGCAGCCATCAAGCAGCAACCACTGGTCAGCATCGCAGCAGTTTCGATCAGCCAACCATCACACTTGCAATTTCTAGCAACAGCGAGACAGTGGGATGTTCAGTGGAGGTGTGGACCGTGGGGGGAGCCGGGAGGGGAAGAAGTCACTCAGGACCAACAAAATACAGGTGTGGGGTGGGCGGATCAGAAACGTGTGGTTGGCAAGCTGGCTGTGCAGTGCTCACACTGCTTGATGACAGTTAAGGAAATGTCTTTGAGCTTATGTGGTGGAATGAGCGTGGTTTATCAAACCCAGCATTGAATACAACCAACCCAACCAATGGGCCGAACCATTCAGATTTGTGAAGTGGCAGGAGGGACATTTGGGTGAGCTGGCACTGGTGGGACCTGCACAAGCGTGCAACTAGCTACTTCTGGTAGCCAAGCCTTAGAAGCTGAACGACATGAACTGGTTTTTCTGGTATTGCCCGGCTTTCCTGCAGTGATGGCCGAGGGTGGTCTTTTAAGGCCCCATCTAATATTTGTGCCCTTTCTCTGCTGACAAGGCCAGATGAAACTGACAAGGCCTGGAACAAACATCAAGCCGACAACCTGTGTAGATTCGTGAACAAACTGACAGGGCACGAAGGCGCAGGCAGATGCAGATTGTCCACAGGTGCTGAATGTTGTGGCAATGCTTGCCCTTGGATGCCTACTGCTCCTGCAGATAGTTGAGAAGCAGAAGGCTGACAAGCACAAGGGCAGCGGCCCCCCGGTGGCGCAGGTCTCGCCCGCCCCGCCCGCCCCGCTGCCCCTTGACAGCCCGCTGCTGGTGGTGGACTGCGGGGCACAGCTCACCAACAGGCAGTTTGACAGGGACCAGCTCAAGGTGCGATATCTTCACATGGACTAGAAGCTTCGGTCAGAACGTTCTGGCTGCTCTTAGAGATGGTTGGCTAGGTTGGGTACATTGGTTGATGTCAGTGTGAGACCTTGCATTTGTGAGGGAGGCTTCTGATGGTAACTTCTACTTGACACGGCATGAAGCAGTGGGCATCTCAATTGCATCTGTCTGGTCCAATGCCCCCTTCTTACATCCCAGACAGACACACCTTTGGTAATGTAAAGAGCACGACTAAGAAGGCACTGGGTAGACAATGGCAAACGGCAAACATCTAAGCACCTGGCATAACGCAACAACACACAAAACCCAGGAACGCCTTAGTGCACGGAGCGGTTTTCGCCAGTTTGGCACATGAGGTCATGATGATGGTGATTATCATACAGCAGTGAGCATTCTGGCTGCGGTGGGCTTACCCTGCACTGTTTGCATCCTCTGAATTGCGTTCATGATGTTAAGACTAAGAGTAGCTGGAGGCACTGCATGGACCCTGGCAAAATAAACACTGCAGCACTGGAACGACACCAAACATGAAACTTAGGGAGGCCATAACGCACGAACATATGTCTTCCAAAGTGGCATGCAACGTCATGGAGGTGCGGTGACCTGGCATGTGGCCTGCTGTCCGCAGGTGCTGAGTCGTGCGCGGGAAGCCGGTGTGCATGTGGTCGTGGCCTACCACCCTGACTTCGACAAGGTGGAGGCCATCACTCGCCTAGCCAGGGAGCAGGCGGGGTTTGTGTACGCAATGGTGAGTGCATGCGGGTGGGAAGGGCCTGTCGCCTCACACTGCCTTCCTCACAGCACACAGGAGCGACCGGCAAAACGACAGCCATGCAAAAACTTTTTGCTCTTCCCACCACCTCCCCCTTCAAGACCCCTCCCACGACCCCCATGGCACCTCCTTCTATGGCATGAACTGAAGCCTTATATGCCACTCACAAGTAGTCGCGGGACGTCCCTGAGGTGCAGACAGGTGAGCGCTAGCAGGAGGCAGCACTCGCAAACAATGTTCCTTTGCTGTGTTCTTACGAGGACTGGCCATACTACTTGGTGTCGTATTGCTTAACACTGTGGCCATACACAGTTTGGTTGGCCGCATACTTCCCTCACGCCAACATGTACGTTGTTGCTTCCACAAGTCACTCACAATGCCAATAACAGGCAGGCTCCCTCAACTTGTCCATGCACCCTCAACTTGTCCATGCACCCTCAGCTTGTCCATGCACCCTCAGCTTGTCCATGCACCCTCAGCTTGTCCATGCACCCTCAGCTTGTCCATGCACCCTCAGCTTGTCCATGCACCC
>QAXH01004154.1:26435-53094 GCA_004335635.1 Chloromonas sp. AAM2 | reverse complement strand
CAAGGATCATGGGGAATTGCCCATGTGTGACACGTGAATGGCGCACAGATATGCCTGTGTGGCATAAGTCTGTGTGGCATAAGTCTGTGTGGCATAAGTCACAGAGTAGCATGTGTGATGAACGCACTGAAGCATCCCACCAGGTCACGCTCCTGGAAGAACTAGACAATACCATCGCCTGGGGGGCACTGCAGCCGTCAAAGAATGGACATGGAGGGATGACGCAGACAAAACATGATGATCTGCAGAAATAATGCGGTCATGTCGCATCCTTGCCACAGACCTTGGGCATGCATAGAATCCGATGTGGTGATCCGATGTAGAAAGGCACTGTTAAGTATCATGTCAATGCAAGCATGGAAGTGATGCCTTAGGACTAATGCACACATCACAACTAGTACACAAGAGAGAGAGGTGTGCCATTTCTGGGACAATTTTTTGGGTGGTGTGACTGACATATGTGAGATGTGTGGACATCTGGACAGGATGAGTGTGGTGTGAGACACCGGTTTCAATGCCAGTCACAGGAATTGTCCCAGAAGTGGCAAACTTCTTTTTTGTCTTTACTATCAGGCTATCAGTTTGCTGATTATTCAGTGAAATCAGTGTGTTGTCGATTCGCAGGTAGACCTGTGGTTTGCCTCCGGCAGCCTGGACATGGACTGGACCAACAAATACCTGGTCACCCTCCTGACAGTCATGCACAAGATGAAGCGGTACCACACTGTCATGGCACTGGGTAAGTGGAGCCCGCTCCTCTGGCAAAACATCAAGCAAGCTTGACTCTCATTCGCAGAACAGATAGAAATCCTGGCCCATGTGTTTTCCCTATAAACAGTGGAGCAGCCCACCAGCTCATCAAAGACCTTGCTGATACGCTGGCCGTTATCTTCTTGTTGGCTGACTGACTCATAAAACCAACTAGCATCAAGCAGATGGCTTGTAATGCCTGTTGTCTATTGTTACACTAGATTAAATGTTGGCTATTAAAAGAGTCAGTATCAATAAACCTGTACTGCACTTCTGTACTGTATGCACTGTACGTTGTACTGCACTGTTACGCCGAGTCCCCCATACGGTTCACTCTGTGCAGGCAGGCGTTGGTTGTGGCTGTGCGAGGGCCATTACAATGAGACCGTGCTGCCGGTGCTGCTGGCCGCCGGGGCGCTGGCGGGCGCTGACACTGCGCCCCTTCAGTCCGCCATGGAGGTGGTGGTCAGGGATAAGAACGCAGCGCTTGATGCGCTCGACAAGGTGGGGAACCCTCATTATTATTGTTACTATTACCATTATTATTATTACTATTATTATTACTATTTAATCAACATCATTAATGCTCTTATTGTTATTGTTAGTAGGCTGGCTGGCTGGCTTTCTCATGATGGTGATGGCTTGACACAAAGGCTTGCAGTAACAGGCTTGAAACCCCTGTTTGTTTGCTGTGTGTTCTGGGTTTTGACTGCTTCATCCTATAGCGTGAAAAAGCGCTCCCGATGTGAAAGGACACACACCCTGCTTGGGTTTGAATGGACCTGCTGGTGCATGTCTTGCTCGCACAGCCTTGCAGCTGGTCTGACACATGACATGCCATGTTGGCCAGCCACTCTTTTGTTTTACTGGAGTGTCCGCTTCATCATGGTTGCCCGCATGGCCATGGTTGCCCGCTTAATCCTGCTGGATTCTGCTTGTTGCCGCCCGCTTCCCTGGCAGCTGCACTGTTGCGACTGTTCCACCCCCACAATGGCCAGTTGGAAGGTCAAACACGTGCACTAGCCTTTTCACAACATAGTGTTCGTTGGACACTGCGTGTGCAGGTGCGGCGCCTGGTGCGCGACAAGCTGGGCGATGTGACCGCGCTGAACCAGCCCATCAGCACACGCGTGCGCAAGAAGCGGAGGGCACAGCTGCCGGGCGGAAGGTGAGCCTCGTGGTGCAGGGGGCTCCGGGGTGTGCGTCAGCGGCTCGGTGGGACGCGCTGGGGCGAGGCAAATACCAGAAGCAGGGGCCACGAACCGTTGCTAGGAGCTGCTCGGTGAAGAATGCAAGTGACCTCTAGCCTGCTTCTCATGTGCTGCCTGTGTGCGGGTGTCGGCGTGTCTACGTTGTGTCTCCTTGTGTGTCTGTGTGTGACTGTGTGTGTCGGTGTGTGTCTGTGTGTGACTGTGTGTGTCTGTGTGTGACTGTGTGTGTCTCCTTGTGTGTCGGTGTGTGTCGGTGTGTGTCTGTGTGTGACTGTGTGTGTCGGTGTGTGTCTGTGTGTGTCGGTGTGTGACTGTGTGTGACTGTGTGTGTCTGTGTGTGACTGTGTGTGTCTCCTTGTGTGTCGGTGTGTGTCGGTGTGTGACTGTGTGTGTCTCCTTGTGTGTCTGTGTGTGTCGGTGTGTGACTGTGTGTGTCGGTGTGTATCGGTGTGTGACTGTGTGTGAATGTGTGTGAATGTGTGTGTCGGTGTGTGTCTGTGTGTGAATGTGTGTGTCGGTGTGTGACTGTGTGTGTCTGTGTGCGTGCGTGTGTGACTGCCCTTGCTAGCGCTAGGTGAACAAAGCTGTCGTCGTGCGACCTTGCATTCCGTAAGCACACAAGCACACAAACACGCTCTAGCTGTTCCTGCCTCACTGCGTGTGATGTCCTCGTGCAGGCCCGGCACCGGCCAGAGCCTGAGCAGCCTGGGCGCGACGGACACCGCCTCGTGCGTGTCCGCCTACACCTACGCCACCCAGAGCTCGGCCCGGGGCTCGCTGGCGCAGCAGCCGGACTTCATCAGGCTGCCAGCAGAGTATGAGAAGGTGTGGAGCAGGGAACTCTGCAGCTTGTATGAGAGTAAAGAACGCTCACACGCCGTGCTGCTTCACAATTGCTCACCAAATGGATGCAATCAATACCAGTTTGTCTTCTTGTCTGGGCTGAGTAAGAGGTGCAAAATCACAGGTGATCTTCTGGTGTTTATTAGCTCCAACACACCCTCACTCGTTGTCGTGTCAAACGCATGTAACGAATACATTAGTTTCCTCCACATGCATGCACTCGGCGTCGTGTCCTATAGGTGATTGAGGTACTGAAGAGCCGCGGTGAGAAGGGCGCCATGATTCTGGCCATCACGGAGATGGGTGATGTGCACGCACACTTTGGCAACTGGAGCGGTGCCCTCACCAGCTGGCATGACGCACTGGACACGCTCATGGGGCCATACCAGGTGGGAACCAGGGCAGACAGGAAACTGATTCATAGTGAATCAACATCAGTCTAGGATAGGCTGGGGTTAGGATCAGGAAGCATGGGCTTGCCCGTTTAGGATGAGCTTGAATGATTGTACGGCAGTTGCATTCTCCTGTTTCATACGCTATGAAAGCATGGCTTGGAGGCTTGAGTGCGCCTGTGACAGCTTGTGCGTGTTTACAAACTTCTTCGATTGTTTGCATTTGATGTTTGCATTCGAGTGTGCAGCTTATCCATGCTTGATGCTTGTTATCACGTCATCAGGTGCTGAAGAATTGGCGCAAGGTGCTTGACCCCCTCAGCGACCGGGCCATCATACAGCAGTATGGTAAGCGACGCAAGCAGACGCGCACAATTTGCGTCATCAAGCAGTCCGTACAAAGTAAGCAGCCTTGCAAGCTCGCATCCTTGCAGTGCGTGAATGCCACCACCTTTCCTCGGCTTGGTGGCCCACAGGTGTACATGGCTGCCTGTTGGCGGGCGGCATCCTCCTGGGCAAGCTGGCCCGGTACGCTTACTTCTCGCACCTGGGCCTGCGACTGGAGGCGTGCCGCATGGCGGCCGTGATGGTGCGCGCGCTGTTCTGCGCGGACGCAGTCCACCCGCAGCGCATGCTGGGGTTCGCCACATACGTGCCGAAAGAGCTGTGGCATGGCGTGGACGCATTCTCCGACCCGTACAAGTAAGATCACGCTGTCTTTGGAATAGATGGTGCCTGTTGTGCATGATGATCATGATCATGATTACAATAGTGCCCTGATAACAAGTCGGCATCGTCCCGCTGTCAATGATCCTATGCCATGCAAGATAGTTCAGGTGGCAGTGCATCTCATTTGGCCTAGGTGTGTGGCCAGTTGCTTCGACATGAGGACTTGACAGCCTGTCTACTAAAATTGCAACGGTAGCTGTTGGTTCTGTGGCTGGGCTCTCGCATCACGCGGTTCTTGTGTTCTTTTGCTTCCGCTTCTCTTGTTTACTTTTTTATCTCGTTGTGTGTCCAGGTGCAACATGACGGACCTGTTGAGTGGCCTTGAAACCGTTACGTGCTGCCTGGTGGACTCGGGCCTTGCGCTGGAGGCGCTGCCTGTGGCGGCTCTATGGGAGCATGTGGCGCACCGGGTGCAGCGCAACCAGGCAGCCACCGTGCTCTGCAGGTGAGGCAGGCAGATAACAGCAAGTATGACCAATGAGCGTGGCATTTTGCACGGTACTACGCCGAGGGGCTTCCAGTGACGACCATATATGCAGCTCTTTGTTAGATATGTGGCCACAGTGTTTGGCAAGGGCGTTCAGAAACCCTTGTTTGCACCTCACCCTGTAAACAAACGAAGGCACGACCCTGTCAGTGTGTGCACACTGATCCCAACGTCCTTGTCGACCCTGCGATCTGAGTTTGAGTGCGCACTCAATCATCGGCAGTAAGGTCGATTTGTACGCCAACTAATGCTTAGACGCACGGTTGGCGACGTTTGTGGCGCCGCAGGATCACCCGTGTGCACGCGCTGGTGCAGCTGGGCCTGATGCACGAGGCGGCCTCACTGCTGGTGGAGCTGATGCAGGGCCAGCGGCTGCCCGACGCTAACCTCGACTCAGACCTCGTCATCCAGGACGAACAGGGCAGGCCGCTGCAGGTGACCGGGAGGGAGAGGCCAACAAGACGCCTCTGCACCGTAGCTTCACAACAGCTTTTCAGAAACCTTGCATGCACACTTTGACTTGACCACACGGCATAGACTGCTATACTCCAGCAGGGCCATGGGGCGTGACTGGGGCAAACGTTGAGCAAGGCAGGGCAGGGCGCCGAACTGCTTCAACGCAGAAGAGTAAGGTGTGCTTTGACAAGGCTTCTGTATGTGGAAGTCAGTGGCCAGACCCTCAAGCACAGAGACGAACGGAGTAGCCAGGGGACGGCTGGGCCCCCAGCAGATGGCCCTCGGCCAGCCACCCGTCCCACGACTGGACCCGAGCCCTCTGCCATGCCCCGGGATGGCCCTACGGTCCTCAGGGTCCTGTTGCCCATGGCGGACGCGACTCGGGCCTGCACCGGGGTCAGCCGCAGCTGGCCCAGCCTCGCATGGGCTTGGAGGCCCAGGACCACCACCCCTGAGGTCGGAGGCCGCCACTGCCAGGGCTTGATGGTATGACAACTCGTTGCACCAGAACTCCACGACCAGCCGGCCCTCGTCCCACTGGCTGTCGGACGAAAGCGTGGCCCACGGCCGCCCAGGCCGCCTGCTCCTCCCCTGTGTGGCCTTGAGGCAGGCGGCCATGCACGCCCAGTGCCTCGTGACAGAGCGCCTTGCGGCAGAGAGACTCTCGCCAGAGTGCCTTGCGGCAGAGTGCCTTGTGGCAGAGTGCCTCACGACTGAGCGCCTTGCGCCAGGACAAGGCAGGCTGTGGTGCGACAAAGGACGCATCAACCATGTGTTGCTGAATGTTTTTGCCTGGTCTCAACCTCGCCTGCGACACTGTTGCTGAATGTGCAGGCTGACTTAATCCCGCCATTCAACGCTGCAGTGTACCCAGGCGACTCGTCCAACCAGCCCAGCGTGCAGCGCATTGCCGAGGGCCCCTTGCCTGCTGCCGTAGAGGCCCTGTACGGCCCATGGGCAGTCGCACGCCTGGCGCTGGCACGGTCAGCTTTCCTGCAGGGGCTGGGGCAGATGCCTAACCTCTGGGTGGCCACGCACCCTTCCACAGGTGGTTGCCGGGTAGTGATGCTTGCAATGAAGCGTACCCAGTAAAGCGCGGCATGTGTACGTCAGGCTGTGGCTGCTCTGAAGGCCACCAGGCTGTGCTTGCTGTGCTACTTGTATTTGATTTACCATCTTTACTGCCTACCACGAGTGGAGGAATGGTTTGTGGACATAGATGCATCACAACAGCACGCCAAGTGACACTGAAAACGAGCTTCTTGTCTTTTTTTGCAGGTCAGCGCACAGCTAGTGGCAGCTTGCCCGCTGTACCGCCACCAGTTGAGGCGGGATTGCTGGAGCGAGCCGTGGCGCTTGTGGGCCGCGCCAAGGCCATGGCATCGGGCGCAGCTTTAGAGCCGGAGCCAGGGCCCAGCCCAGTCAGTGGGCTGAAGGACGCCAAGGGAGGAAAGGCGCCATCAGCCGCGGCAAAGAAAGATGCCAAGGATACTAAGGATAAGAAGGTTGGTCGCTGTTACGGTCCTGCTACAGCAGAACAGACAGTTATGCGGTTTTGCCACATCTCAGGTGGCAGCTGGCCGCAAGCGACTGCACATTCCTAAGCCAATTCATACGGTATGATGGCTTTGAGCAACCGATTGGCCGGCAGGGTTTGTGAGTTGTTGTTCACCAAGACCTTTCTGTTCACCACGGTCATCTCTTTCTATTGCTACTGAATGCGATCACTGTTCTGGTGCAGGGAGTTGTTCAGGAAGCAACGACTGCGGTGCCTGTCTCTGGCCCCTCCGTCACGGCGCAGCGAGGCGAGATCATGGTTCGCGCTCTGCTGGCTGAAAGTCAATTGGAGCAGCTGCGCTTCAGACCGCAACAAGGCCTCAATGCAGCGCTGGATGCAATGCGCTACATGGGAGAGCTGGGCGAGGCGTCTAAGCTCAACATACCCTTGGGTGATAATGACGACACGGAGCGGTTTTCACTCGGACCTGGGCTCTGGCTGGCGGCACGCTTGCAGGTAATGCATGCAATGGGCCATATGCGTGCCGATGATCTCATCATCA
Source organism: Chloromonas sp. AAM2 (assembly GCA_004335635.1). Taxonomy (NCBI): domain Eukaryota; kingdom Viridiplantae; phylum Chlorophyta; class Chlorophyceae; order Chlamydomonadales; family Chlamydomonadaceae; genus Chloromonas; species Chloromonas sp. AAM2. Next base: position 46,166 of record QAXH01004154.1, on the reverse strand, counting down.
GTTGCAGTATTTTGCATTGAATTCATCAGTTACGTTATGTCCTTGTTTCCATTGGTAAAGCATTATCCGGCAAGGCTTGCTGCAAAAGCCCTAAAGCGTGCATTGCTCGGCAGGCAGTACAGTGCAACATGCAATTGCGCAACGTGGAACCGTGCCACGCACTCCTCTCCAAGGCGCTGGAAGAGGCAAACGAAGTGTGTGACGGTCGCATAGCGGCTGCATTGCTGCACGTACGAGCCAACGTCTACCAGCTGACAGGAAATACAGGCAAAGCCCTGGAGACGTACGCCGATCTCATCATGCGCTTACAGGCGCTGCAGTTGTGCGATTTGCGGCTTGCACGTGCATTGACATGTGCCGCAATGTTGCGAGATCAGCTGGGTTTGCGCGAGGACGCCTCAAAGCTCTTCGGGCTTGCACTGAACGTCACTCGTCAGTGGGTCTGTAGCCTGGGCCTAAGCGAGGCACGAGAGCACAAGGAACTGGTCAACATCTACAGCACGGGCGTACTGCTTTACTCGCAACTCCTCGAGAAGGTGGCAACATGCAACACTCGGCAAAGGCAGCTCTCCCACGCAATCGCGCTGCTCGAAGAAGCTCTACTCCTGCTGCAGCAACAGAGCCGCGGTTTGCCTGGGCACCAGGCCTCAACGGCATTGCTGCTCGGTCGATGGCTGCGCCTAGCAATGACAATGGACGAACCGACGGCTGCCAGACCTCCAATTGGTGCGACGTCACAGGCGCCGACAACGATTTCTGAGCAGCTCGAGCGTGTGCAATCCTTGTTGTCAAGTGCATTCACTTTGGCTGCGTTGGACGGAGGGCACCAGCGGGACGTCATGCGTGCTGCTCTGCTCGAGCTTGCCTCCTTGTATGTCCAAGGCTCTGCGGCATCACAGGCGGCAGCATGCCTTCGCCATGCCCATGCTGTGGCCGTCAAGAGGGACGTGCTGCTGCTAGCCAGCCACACGCTCAGTCCCCTCAACATGGCACAGGTTGGTCAAGAAGGCCTCGCACACTGGCCTCGCGCTGCTGTCCCAGCTGTTCATTTCAGCAGCCGTTCCTGCTCCTGATCATCTCAGTCTGTGGCTTTGTTCGAGCAGCCTGATTCCTTTCATTGTTATGCAGGTACCTGAGTGGGCGAAGGAGTTGATACGGGGGCAGGAGGAAGCCTTCACAGCACTGCAGGTAAGGAGTGGTTCCGTACCATCCAGGCCCTGCTTGACTGCACTGACCTTGATGATTCACAGCTTGGTGGCAAAGCTAGGCCTCTGGTTGAGCGCTTTGATGAGGGCTTGGCAACCTAACTCCTGACACAGTTCTGTGAATGCTGTGCGTAGGCGAAGGGTGTTGCACCGTCCCCTGTGTCCGATGCCGACATGGGCCGGCTTCTCATGTGCTACTTCACAGCGCTGCTGCGCGCCCTGCCCACGCTGCCCCTGGACGAGTTGCAGCGGACACACGCCATCCTGGCCACCCTGCACACAGCCCTCAGGTTGGTTCAGAGTGTTGACGACCCCTCCAGCCTCCTTTCACAACGACCCGTGTTGCCAGAATGTCCAAGAGTTCCTACCCAGATCACTAAAAATGTGTTGCTGCATGTCTGCGCTGCTACTTTGCCTAGGCCCACGTCATGCCCCAGCAGCCCTAGTAGCATGCTTGGTTGTTGCCAACGGCGTTGCCATTCTGCGACCTCGTGGCAGTCACACCACTGGTTAGCCAAACCTTTCTCCACCATCTTATCCTCACAATTAACACAACCCCAAGCCACCTGCTTTCACCGTTCTGCTCTGTCTGCCTCAGGACCGCCTGTCCCAAGTACGTCTCCGATGCATGCGTCCCGGATATTCCCCTGCCGCCTGCTCCTGAGGAGGCAGGCGCACCCGGCCTGGCCCCAGGCACAGTGCTTGTGCAGTGGGCGGTACAGGACGGGTGCATGCAGGAGCCGCACTCGTGGCATAGCAGCGGAGCACTGCCAGGGGCACAGGTACGCTTAATGCTGCAAAGGCTGCATCCTGGTCTCCAGAGTGCGTGGGTATGGCAGGGGTCTGGGCTGGCATTCCAGGTGAGGCGAAGGGTGGAATTTGCACCAGCATTTCAGGCACAATCCAATCGATCCACGTTGTCCAGACTAGCTGGGGCTCTGCTGCTTCTAATGCGCAGAGACTGCATCAGGCCCACAGAGACGCTTTCCCAAAAGTTGGCATGAAGCAAGACGTTGAATAATCGATGCACACGCAGAGCCGGCCTGGTCTGGCCACTCCTTCACGTGCCTATCTTATAAGAATGTTGCCATGCCTGCAGGTGCCGGAGGCAGACGTTCTTGCTTTAGCTCCAGTGGATAGTCACGTGGCCATGCTTTTCGTCGTGGTGGCCCCTCAGGGAGCAGCAGGTGGTGTGGGAGGAGTGCACATGGGCGAGCGAGTTTTTCGTCTGACGGCGGTGCGAGAACTGCAGCACAAGGTGAGCTACACGGAGCCTGTAAACATTGTGCATACTATCTGAGTGGCGAGGGGAAGTCGCTGGCGCATTTGTGTTTTATGCTTGGCGCAGTCAGTCTGACGCAGTCGGGAAGGTCCACAGGCTATGCTATGTTTGAATTGTTCTTTTGAGCTGACTTGGTGGCTCTTGGTTGCCTGGCGTTGCCCGATCAGTGTTGAGCTACGGCTGCAGCATATGAAGCGTTGAACAGTATTATTGTGTCGCCCCTGCTTGCAAACCCTGCAGGTGCGGTTGTTGCGGCACCGCAGCGAATCTCCAAAAGCCCCCAGCGACCTGTTCGGCCACACCGCCCCGACCCCCCACGAGCTGCGCCTGCTGAGGCGTGCTAGCGAGTACTTCCTGTCAGGTCGTCGCATGTCTGAAGACGGAGGCGTACATATTAACACGAGTGACGTGGATACAGGGGCCAGCGAAGTGCCGCCGGTTGAGTCCACGCCGGCTTCACCTGCACCCGCGGCCAAGCCAGGCGCTAAGGGCAACGCTGGGAAGGGGGCCGTTCCAGAGCCTCCAAAACCGACAGGCCCGCCACCGACCGACTTGGCATTCCTGATCAAGCTTGAGGCCATGCTGAACGCGGAGAACGGCATTGAAATTGTTGATCCCAGCTTCGCTGAGTTCCTGGCTCTGACGCTGCCAGACACACAATGTATGTGGATGAAGTGATAAGGTCTTTCAGCGTGATGTATCCTACCCTCTGAAGTATGCCCATGTTTGTTCGAACCTTGGGCTCAGGTGTGTTGAAATCACGTGTGATGCGTGTATTGATCCCGGTGACATGACGGATAACAAATCGTCCAGTGAACGGGCCAAGTCAAGCACGGCTTTCAGACATACGGGCGCCATCTGCATGACTCTGCTAGCTGTAACACTGCAGCCCAGACAAAACGCAAAACAGAACGAGGCAGGCTTGGTTTGACTGGCTTTGCTGAGAAAGAAAAGGGAAAATATGCTCTCAAGTCAGACTGTGATGGGTCCAGTCGCCAGCCTGTCTAGCAGCAGCCTGTGCAAGTGGCCAGTACGGTCAGCTGCAGGCAAATTCTTGAGTTCTGCTACCCAGGTAACCTGCAGTAGCACAGCCTGTTTCACATCCACGTCGTCTTCTGCATAAGACATAGCGTCTTTCTGTGGGGTGGGCCTGTCCAGAAGGCTGTTGCTCCACACACCCTCTATCATACTTTGCCGGAACTTGGCGGTGCCAAGGGGTTTGAAAGGGCTATTGGCGCTCACATCGCTTGCCAGCAACGGCTCAATGACTATCATGCACGAGACCGTTTCTCTTTCTGGTTGGTTTGGAAGGACAAGAGAAGGCCGTGCTCGTGACAAGTGAGGTGCTGGAGTGAGTGAAGACGAGGACGTGACAGCAAAGTGGCCTTGTTGTCCATTTCCCAGACTGCTCAGAGCGCTGCTTCGGGAGGGTGCATTGGCTGGGGAGAGCCCGACTTGGAGCACCGGCAAAGGCACAGTACAGTTGAGGACCTGCACGCATGCACATGTGCTACTCATCAACGCATGAGACTTGGAATGGGTGAACGAATCCACCGATCTAATCAGTGACTTCACCACAGGTTACTGAGGATGCTCATGCGCGCTGTCTCCGTCCGTTTGGTGCAAGGCCAGCAAGATAGGCATACGAGCTGTACGTGGCAACAATCCCCTATCAGGCCGCACACACAGGCCTCTCATAAGCACATCAGGTGTCGGTACACTTGCGCCTTAGCATCAGGGCAAGAACTGCTTACAAGCAAGTGGCGGTACTCACTGAAGTTGCCATTCATACCAATCTCAGATGCACGAGTTACCTCTAGATTTGTAGTCGCTAGTTCGCTGTCTGCGAGTTTCCTGCATGCCTCGGCGGCAGCTGTGTTGAACTCTTGCAAGTCAGTCTGACCACGCAGGGACAAGGACCAGCTGCAGACAAAGGAAAACGGAAAGAAACGGCAATGTGGCCACATGGGTCGACCAGCAGTGTTGGTGCACAAAGCCTGTTGGAAGGTTGTCTAGATGTGTTGTGAGAGGTATGTGCCACTTGACTGCCTACACTGGCAATTCATGCCAGGTCTTGTGGGGTAGTGCACTTGAAGGGACTCCGACCAGCTGCGGGTAGAGCGGCCAGCAAACAAACGCAAACGTGGCTGTGACGTCAACACAATTGCACAAGCCCTCTCAATCAACATAAATGCTCAAGTCCAGGCAAATCCTGTCCGTTAGCAACACCAAAGACGCAAACACACAAGGCATCTGCACACAACCACACAGAAGGCACAGCGATGAGTGTGTCATGCCAACAAGACGTACCAGTTGCAAATAAAGCAACTGGGAAGAGTGACACGTGCGGGCACAGAAACCTCGTACACTTCACACGATCAATCAAAGTATCCGAGCCCAGGTGCCCTGCGTGGTAACCACGTCCACGCCTGAGTTGGAAAGCCTTGATGTGCCAATCAATTCCCTTCACTTGCAGGTTGAACGGGCTGGAGTCCCTCCCCTCTTGTGACATGCATCCCCCCCCCACCTTTGCACACTCTCTCTCAGCGCCCCCTGCACACGCGCCGCAGCCTTTCCAGCCAGCACCTGCGGGCACAGCACACAAGTCGCACAGCTACCGCTGTTGGTTACTGACGAGTACACCAGCTACTCTCTCTGGGACTGGACACATAAACACTGTCAACGTGCGGTGCGTGCAGCCAGGGGGTAGGCACAAGCCTGTCTTTCGACCAATACCAAGAGTAGCCCAGTTTCTTCACGGCCATGGCTTAGGCACGCCCCAGGGAGCTTACATTTGAATTCTGGGCCATTCTGAGCTAGTCAGCAACAAAGGGGTCAGTGGGTGGGCCAGGGGTGTAGAAGGGAATTTGAGGCATCACGGGAAAATAGGTTTGCAGGCCAGCATAGGTCAGTATCAGGGTTAGAACATGCCATTGTGACGAGCCCAATAAGAGCTGCAGAATAGCATCCTCAAATCCTGGAATGCCATGGTGGGTGTAGAAACGGCCGATGTGTCCCAGCACGGCACAAGACTCTGATCCTGGGAGCTGACTCAAACCTGAACTGTTCTTTGTTCACATTGGTGCGGTGGACAGCTCTCATGAAACTGAGCACAATGACATACTCAAGGGTCTGTAGTGGACTTGTAGATTGGCTGTTAGGGGTGGGTAGGTCCCGGTTCCCCCCTCCGGCCAAAGGGGTGGGTCGGAAAGACAATAATGCATGCAGCAATTCTCAACACTCAAACCAACCCTCTGGCCCTTGAGCTGCTGCTGCGCATCACAGCTGATTCCGATTGAAATGGCTGAGCAACTTTCCACGTTGTGCCCTTTCACAATTGCTGGCCGCACTGAGCACCGTTGCCAACAGATATAGTCGCCCGCCTCTGACCCGGTTCGGAACATGATATAATCACAGCAGACTTCTGCCGCCCGCCAACTCACCTCTTCCACCATCTCCCAGCCCTCCGGCCCCATAATCTCCGCCGCGACCGCCACTGTGGCGAGCGCCGCGGTCGGCATGCGCCCCGCCCCCTCCCTCAGGGCCGCGCACGCCATACCCAGCCGCCTGATGGTCACCTCCTCACACACGACCAGTGAGAACAGCAGCCGACAGCACAGCTCCGGGTCTGGGGGATGGGCAAGGAACCGGCCCTCTTCGTCCTCCTCTTGTTGATACAGGCACGCCCTGAACGAGCGCACCATTGCATTGTGAGCGCTGTTTGGCGTTGATGCATGAAGGCCAGCACACAAACATCAATGCATGCTCAACACTCTGAACTCGTGCCTTGCAATCCAAACAAAGGTGGTTGCTAACCTTCATGCAAGCAAGCTTGTAAATGGGGTACCTCTGCCTCAGACCTAAGAAGTACAGCAGTCTTGCATGGCTTCCCTAAGCGAGACAGACCCACACCAAGCCGAGCCACATTAATGCTGCTACTTACGAAGCTCAAGTCTCGCCTGCCTGAGCAAGCCTTTCCCAGCCCACCTGCACACATCCTCGACAAGCTCAGGCCCTGGCACATGGTTAAGCGTCGCACATGCGATGAATGCCGTAGCCAGGTGTGTGGCTGGGGCCGCCCCCCCGCGCCACCGCGTATGAAGCTCGTGTGCCATGCACATGCACAGGGGCCGACCAGGGTCATGGCGCAATTCGGACAGGGCATGCAGCAGGCCGGCCAGCATGGCACTTGAAGCCGTGTGCACCTGGGCAAGCAGATGATCGTCAGGCCATGTTTTTCGTCAGTTTTCGGCTGCTCTGGACTTCTGGTAAGTTTTCTGCAAATTGTCTGAAATATCAAGTAAATGTGTATGATGGAAAAGATGAACGATGCCAGAAAAGAACACTGCAGGCATGCGTGCCCTAAGCAGTCTGTTTTGCTGTCGGCTTTCCTTGAGCCCACGTGTGCACCAGTGGCGCTGTAGAGTAGAGTGAGTAGCTGAGCTCCCAATCTGAGGCATGTTCGGGTTATGCCGCAGCAGCTGCACCGCTTGTGCAAGAGTCAGTGCCTAACAGGGGTCGGTCACTTGGTGCGACAAAAGCCTGGAGCTTGAACAGCCCTTTGGGCGTGATTGCAGACTTAGCCTTTGGGCAGGCGGTGTGGCGAAACTCCCATCCTGCGTGTCTTCTTCTGCCATCTAGCTTAGGGATTCGGTTGCCCATCCTATAGCATGTAAATGCGCCCCCGTTGTAAGCCGGCACACCCCTGGCCCGGGCACCCACCTGGCCGACAAGAGGCACGAGCAACGCCATGACCGTCGTTTGTCCAGGGTAGAACCCCAGCCGCTGGTAGGCCTCAAGCAGGGACAGGATGGTGCCGGGCGCAGGCCGGTACTGGTGGTTGAGGCCGGTTGCAGGGCTCTGGCTAGCGGACAGGTGTTCTGCGGCTAGCTCCTGGGCTAGTTGGGTGGAGGTCGAGGAAACGAGCTCAGGGATGGCCTGCAACAACAGGTAGCGTGCAGGGTGGTGTGATGTAACAGCTGTCAAACCTTGGCCCACTGTTTCAACACTCGGGCGTGGCGCCACACACGATGCCATCTTGGACGTCAGCATGACTTTGTCCCCATGCTGGGGTTGGTGGCCTGTCACTGATGTTGCAATTGTACACGCGCCACAACAAATTGAATGCGATAGTGCTACCGTCCGAGTTCGAGCCTGAGTTTGAGCTGCCGTCCGAGTTCGAGCTGCCGTCCAAGTTTGAGGTACCGTCCGAGTTCGAGCTGCCGTCCGAGTTCGAGCTGCCGTCCGAGTTTGAGCTGCCGTCCGAGTTCGAGCTGCCGTCCGAGTTCGAGCTGCCGTCTGAGTTCGAGCTGCCGTCCGAGTTCGAGCTGCCGTCCGAATTCGAGACATCTGTACCAGGAGTCCACAGTCGACTAGCAAGGCGGTTTCTAGGATCACAAATTATCAGGCCAACCCAGATTTGCGACGAATGCACTTGCAGCCATCACTTGTTTGGCTGCCGCACCCGCCGCCTGCTTCCAATTGAGTCACTGCCTCGCCAACCCCCAGGTCAACCCGCCCTGACCTGGCAAGTATCAACGGCTACGCAGCTGTACCAGGCAAACATGAGCCTCTTACCACTGAAACGTGTTGCAAGTCGGCGTAGGCATGCAGCATGGCAGCAATGTCCGTCGGACGGCAGATAGCTGACACTGACCGCGCCCGGATGCGCTTGATTGTGTACCCGGCCACCGCGTCCAGCATGCGAGGCACAGCCGCTGCGGTCACCAGCAAACAGCAGAGCACTTGCACAACTGACGATGCTCTGTACTTCGAGCTACTTTAGCTTGATTTGAGGAAAAAGCGCACGTTGCGCATATGGTTGTTTGTGTTTAGCTCAGACAGCCTGGACGCCATGCAACACGCCACATCCTCATCACTGCTTTGGAAGGCTGGTTCAGTACGAAGAGCAGCAAAGCCGCGTACCGTCCTTTACTCCCAGCAGTGCATATGCCCGGAGCAGCGTGATGAGGTCAGGCGGCATGAAGGGCGTGTTGAGGCTGTTGCGGTTGTTGATCTGCCGGTATACCTCATGCGCCACTGCCTCCACAAGCTGGGCAACGGAACCGGATCTGAACAACAACAAAAACAACAACAAAGCCAGAGAAGCGGAACCAAGCTGAACTCTAGAACTCTATGCCTGTAGGATTCTATGGATGAATTCTATGCCTTATTGAGGTTGCAGAGAAACACAAACGCGGCAAGGCTCACGCTTATGGACAATTCGTGGACAGCTAAGCATACCAGAGCAGATGGCACGGGTCAAGCTGTTGAAATCTGTAGGCGAGCCGAGCACTGCCGAGCCGGCTTGGCCACTTGTTCACGTGCACCGTCATGCTGGCACTATCCAGGTCCCTCCTGGCCAGACCTGGTCAGACCTGCATTGCCCGCTGATGCATGGCTCACCGGTGCCCCGCGGCAGCGAGTGCAGTGGCCATGTCCGCCAGGTCCCCCGCCTGCATCTCAGCGCCGGTCACCACCCCCCGCAGGCGCAAAGCAAGCTCGGCACACACGCTGTCAAGCTGCACCACACATGCCAGGCGCAACAGAACAATCAACACCGGGGCCTCTTCCACCTGCTCGTGTGCATGTGCGTTTGATCTCATCCAAAGGTGCGCTCAGCTGATGCGGCGGAATGGGGGCAGAGCAACCACCCTGGGTGCCTCACACAAAAGAGGCTTTAAAACGGCAGTTTAGGTTGTAAGTCATACTGCTCGTCAGGCAGACATGAGCTTTGCAATGGCTGACCAGACATGTGATAGGAGCACATTGCAAAGACTGGTCTAGGATAACATCGCAAAGGCTGGTCTAGTATAACATTGCAAAGGCCGGGCCGTGCTGACCTTGACTGTTGCACGCCCCTCCCTCCAGAAATGCATTGGTCAAGTTCTGAACATCAGCTGCCAGATGCGGCCTTTTTTTTCATTGTGTGAAGGCTCCTGACACCTTGACATACGATGCCTGGTTCTGGCTAGGTTGTTGCTTTGTTGCTGCGTCAGCCATGCCCTGTGCACACCACACAGCCCCACCCACCACGTCGGGAGCAGCGCTGCACGCGACACCCCAGCCCGCGGCGCGCTGCAGCAGTGCACCGTAGGCACACAGGATGGAGGTCAGGTCGCCTACAGACGCCTCGGAGCAGCTGCCTGCACCGGCCTCCCCTGACGCTGCCCACATGGACACACCAGCTAGCGTCCGGCCTAGGAGCACGCCCTCTTCTGTAGTCTCAGTAAGCTGGCTGCCACCATTGCTGTCCGTTGCGCTCTGCTGCTGTCGTGCTTCATGCTTGAGTGTGCCGTGAGCAGAACACGGCTCGCCTTCAGTGTACTCGTCCGAAGGCTTCAAGAGAGTGTTCAGAGCCCAAAGCATTTCTGCCATGGTGCCAAGGCTAATGTGATACCATGGCGTTGCGTCCCTGATGCCATTCCCACCGCCGTTTCTATCTGGCTCTTGTTGTTCTGAAGAGATGCCATCCCCTTGCAAACCTTCTGTCGGCTGGCTGGCGTTACCATTGGGCTGAAGGTAGCAAAGTGCAGACAGCTGCGACTGCAACATGCACACCACTGTTGGGAACTCAGGCATGGTCGCTATGTGGCTACTGAAGAGGCCGTCTTCTGACAGCCGGTACTCTGCAAGCCGTTGGAGGCAGGTGGACAGAAGTAACGGGGAGAGCAGCGGTGGCCGACTGCTCAAGCTGCTGGTGTTGGCGTTACTGGTATGTGTGCTGGCAGAGGGGCTGGCTGCCACAGTCGGCATGGATGAACCCCACTCTGGTGATGGCGGGGTATTCAAGAAATTGCTAGGGTTTGAAAGGTTTGACCGGGCTGTAAGGGCTGTCAGAACTTCCACTAGCTCTGCTGGACCTTCCGCGGCAGAAATCCTGCAGCAGCACAGCCAATGGCACCACTGCACAGGCGGTTTCAGCAGTGCATTGCTACAAGGTGAGAGGTAGAAAAACTTTAAAGCCATTTTCAGCAGTGAGTTGCTACATCAACAATTACAAAAGATGAGCAAGAGGTGAGCAACGTTGATGGCCAGCAGCTTGTGTGGAGCTAAGACCGTTACAAGCTGACTATGACTTGCTGGTGGGTCACATCAAGCCTTGCCTGTGTAGCCAGGGCAAGTGAGAGGCCTTCTGCGCTGGGTCCCAGAGGTTGGTTGAATTCCATGATCCCTGTCCTCGCCATTCGTGTTGCTGCAAAGTGGCGAACACGGCATGGCAAGAGCGTTCCAGCATAGGTAATGCCAAGGTAGCAGTGGGGTACGTGCTGTTAGGGATTGATCAATTGGTAGCGTAAAACTTAAAAATGTTTGAATGTAGACCCTCTGCCACATGCTTGAACAAACTGTCGAGAAATCAAATGTTAGGCCCTGGCGACACTTCCTTTCAACCATGTTTATGATCTATTAACAGCAAATGACCCCCCCTTTGCAGTGTGCATTCGCGCAATTTACCTTGCGAATGCATGCAATTTGCCATGCAAACCGTGCCGGCTGACGTGCATGCCAGACACGACGCTGGCTTGGAGGCGATCTCAAAACCCTAGCCGGGTGGGGTTCAGATGGTTCGGCGCAGCGCCGCATTTTATTCCTGAGATCATGAACATCAGCGTACTAGGTCTGCCATCAGTCGAATCATCGCCTGGGAAGCCAGAGAGAAACGGGACCTAACTAACCGAGTACGACAACCAAAAAAAGGAGATGCTCGTAATAATTGCTGCATCGGTGTTACCATATGGATGAATGGTTGTGCGCCAAAAAGGCTGAAATGAAGTGCACAAACCGTTAGTAAGCGCTGGCGCGGCTGCTACGTCCGTGCTCGGAACGCGAATCAGTAACGTAGTAAGGCTTGCCTGGAGTACAAGGCAGTGCCGCAGAAGATTGGTCCACCAACTAATGCCACATCGCCGGCCATGCAGCCTGTCGTAAGCCCGGCCATCCAGCTATGTTCACCATATAAGGGCCTGTAAAGCTCAGCAAAGAGTGGTGGCTGACATTGAGGCGCCTCACCCACCATCGCTACTGCCGGTTTGAGATGTCCAACCTGCACAGGCTAATGCAACGGGTCCCGGACATTTATGCTGAATTCTTTGCGGCATGCAGGTGCGGGCGTACCACCAGACAGCAAGTCAGATTGGCTCTTGATGACATGCCGGCCTCATGCTGATTGATGACATGCCGGCCTCATGCTAATGCTGTGCTACACTGCATGATTCCTGTGCAGGGCGGCTGAGGAAGCTCGACCCAAGGAGCAGCATGCAGTTACAATCATGCAAAAGTATGCCCGAGGATTCCTCACCCGGCGTAGGATTGATAACCTCAGGTGTGTGTACGTGCATGGTGCATGACAGCCATGACACGGCCAACATGCCCACGTTTTGAGCATGCAGCCATGTTCGCTTATTAACGGCATGCTTGATCTCGAGCTACAGACGGCTTGCCTCGCTCGAATGAAATGGCCAAGAGCAGAGCCATCATGCAATTGAATGTGCTTTCTGCTTGACAGGTTCCGTGTCATCTGTGTACAGCGGGTATGGCGGGGGTATCTAGGGCGGCAGCGGGCCCTGGTGGCACGTGAAGCACGCGACAAGCGGTTACGAGAGGTGAGCACGAGTGTCACGTCAACACATCCATGGGTCGAAAGGCCATGGCCACAGGGCCAGTCAAGTCCTGGAAGCCAGCAGCCGTGGTCATGGCAGGGGCAAACAGTGGCTGGTAGCACGCATCAGTTGTTGTGAATCAGGCTGGTATTACGGCAACTGGCACGGTCCGTGCAAGCTATCAAGCTCAGTGTTGACTCCAGACGTCTGCAAGCTCTTCATGCATCGTGCCACTGTAAGGCCCGAGTTATAAAAATTCCAATTCTCCAGTTGTAAAAATTCCAAAAATCCAACAGATGGTCCACGCCCTGAGGAAAGAAAACAAGCACACCTTGTCTGAGCATCTGGAACCAACATTGAATACACCTGGAGCGCAAATATTATGATCCACGACTGAAGGCATCGTCAAAGAAACTGTAACAGGCCATGGCACCAACAAGCATTGCAAAGAAGGCTATCAGGCACCCGCCGTACTCCTGAGCTGTGTGCGTTGATGGACTGCTCGGTTCGCAGGTTTACTTTGCCGCCATGGCAACCACCATCCAGCGCTACTGGCGGGGCTTCTGGAGCCGGAAATATGTATTTGACTTCCATGCACGCAAGCTGTACCTTGGACGCGTGTCCCAGCTCAATACAAGGGTAAGGCACTTGCTGTAATGGTGTCGTAGAAAGCACACCACGCTGCCTCCTGTGAATTGAACAGGCTGGGGCAACTGTAAGAGGCATGCCTTACAGCCAACGAGCTCGGTGCAAATGCATACGGGTGGGACGAGCACTCAAGACATCCCACACATCTCCTCACCCCACCTATCTGCACCAGTACGAGCAACCCAAGGGTAATGACGGTTAGTTTGACTCCAGACACATGCCGCATTGCGCCCTTGAAGAGGCGCGGCCAGCTGCGCATGTGTGCTGCCCAGCTCAACAGTCACATGTGCCCAACGTGCATAGCAAAGCATGAACCTCCTAGAGCTCTAGAGTCATGCGTGGATGAGGTAGCTCTAGAGCTGTTCATGCCTGGAACTCTAGAGTCATGCGTGGATGAGGTAGGGATCGCACGGCACTGCCAACCCTCTCTCGCTACCGGAGGCAGAGCTTACTGGCTGTGTCTGCCGCTGTTGCAGATGCGTGCGGTGCTTGCGGAAGAGGGTGAGCGCGCAGCACACGCGCAGAAAGCCCTGGCTCAAGAGGCGGCGCGCGCTGCCTTTGATGAAAAGGTTGGAAAGCTGCATCACCTGCTTTCCACGCACAGCCAACCAGGCATCTTCGCCTCGCCCTACGCCCTTGCCGCGGGCACAGTGCCGATCATTGCGGGTGCGCCAGTTGAGGACCACTTGAAAGCTGCGTTTAAAAGCTTTCACAAGACCAGCCCCCAGGCAGCAGCAGCGAGGAATACCAGCCCAGGGCGGCTTGGGACGTTCTTGCCGCCAATCAAATCTGGTCGGCAAGGCAATGCGACAGCAGCCCGTGCCGTAAGCTTGGGCGCGTCTGCAACGCGCGGTGGCGCGGGCGCCTATCCCCCGGAAGTTTACATGGGCGGGCTGGACAAGACAGTGCCTCGCAACCTCAGCCTGCGCCAGACGGTGCCGTATGACACGGTGCATAAAGCTGAGATGCTGGAGGCTAAGGTCGTCAAAGCAGAGGTACGTGGAGCTGATACGGAGCACAACCATTATCAAGGCAAGGAGACGCATTATGATGGCGGTCTGCGGTGGGAAAAAAGCACATTTTCAGCTGATGCTCAGTGCATGCAAGCAACTTCACGCTTTCGGAGCTGTGAGGCATGCCCACCGCAAATGCCGTTGCACTTCAAATGGCTTTGCACCCGTCTCCTGTGCAGATGATGACCCGGCACCCGCTGCCGTTCGCGAGCTCTCTGCGCAAGCCCGATCAGCCTGCTGTCGCCGTTCAAACGAACCTGAACATGGAAGGCTACTGCGATCCCTGGGATCCGACCATTGGCGCTCGCACGGAGACCTTCACACCACGCCAGCACATCGTGTCACCCAGCCGGTTCACCAAGTTCCTTGCGACCCCGGCGTACTTTGATCAGGCGATGCTGACCCAATCAGACGCACTGCCGCCAAAGATTTATCACACTACTGCAGCACCTCGTGTCGCTGCTGTTGCCGCTGGGTTCAGCAGTGCAGATATGAGGCGACGAGCCACTAAGCCGGCTAGATAAAAGATGCGATGCCTATAACGCCTATAACGCGTGTGTTATAGGCAAGGCGAATTGTTATTCTTATTCTTATCATGCGTGGCGGCATATCGACTGCCGCTGGGCCTGCGTTGTCGACGGCGGTGACTCTTCACATTTCGTCTTAGACGGGCTGACGCCCAGACGGTGTATGCAGTGTTAACCAAATGAACTTGAAACTAAATGGAGCGATATCTTGAGGGACACACTTGCCATGCCATGCCGAATTGGGGGCTTTTGGGGATGCCTTGTGACACTTGCACAACTGGTGCCCCGACCTCGTGTTGAGTTCAGCAATGTGCTCAGCACTGTTCATGGCATTGTGGCGGCTCTGCAATTTGTTTCATAATTGTTGCGTGTGCATTACAAGTGTTGCGCCTGCTGCGATGCTGTACTTTCCAGCTTTGCTTTGCCTCGTGTAATGGCGCATCATGAGCTGCGCTGCGTTCCACAGCCTCTCGACAGAGACAATGGCAACATACAAACTGTGTGTGAACGTGGCTGTATGTCCCGGCCAGACAGATTTGCTAGCACCGATTTCTGCGCTCCATCTGTGAGCGCTTCAAGGATTGCAGACGCAGGTGCTGCCGTTCGTGGCATGCTGAGGAGGTCTGATGTCTTCAAGTGCTTGGTGACTGGGGCCTTCGACTCATCATCGTCTGCAGGCCAGCTTGCCCTGGCGGCTTGTGGTTGAATGGTGCATGGGGCCGACCGTGTGGCTGTACATGGGACTGCACATGAGCTGCACATTGAACTGGCTGGCCAGATTTGGCTGCTGATCCATGCCATTCAAACTTCCGCAGCTGATGCCGGCATTGTTGAGCATCTGCATGCACTGCGATAGCCTTATGCATTACCCAGTCCAAATCCATGAACCACCAAATCCTGCACACGCTGGTGACCAAACCGGACACACTCTTCCTGCTGCAACTTGAGCATCAATGATTCATGCTAGGATTGTGCCGGTGTTCCAAGGGCTGAAGATCAAGCCTCGGCAGTGAGCGGTTGACGTGGTGTTGGCCGGCACCCTTAACTTTGTCTTCATCCAGCAGATGTGTGGCGAGTCATTGCTATCTCAAACTCTGGAAACGTGGTGTGTGGTAGCTTCCCTGGTCCCTACTTTACCGGGCTTGGAAGGTGTCAAAGCAGGCCTGCCATGGCTGATGTGCTAAAGACAGTCATAAAGCCAATGTAAAGTGGGCTTAACACCACTCGGAACATGGGTGCGTAGTGGCACTCACCAACGTCCGCGACAACTTCACCGAACAACGTCCTCCAGGGCGAAGAGGACGAACAGAGGGCGCTGGTGTCGATATGTAGCCAGGTCACAGTCGTTATTCTCACTCTGACGTCAGTTCAACTCACGGTACGTGCAGGCACATGTTCCGCATGGCAATCTACGGCATGGCCATGTGCCAACGTGGGGTCACACGTTTCAAACTCCCTATTTACAATTGCGACTTGCTTGATGGCCTCGATGCCACAGATGAGGAGGATGAATGTGAGTCTGACCATGTTGCCTCTTCATTTGAGAGTGTGAGTGGTGATGACAGTGAGTTCTGAGAGTGGTGATGAGAGCATAGATGATGTTGAGCAGGAGCAGTATGCCTGTACTGCTGCGCAGACTGCGGCCCGTGAGGCAAGGGCAGAGAGGCGGGCAGCAGAGCGTGCTGCAGTGGATGAGTTTGCAGAAGGACTGGAGCTTAGAACAGTTGTCGTGATGTCAATGGGCGGGGGTACGGGGGCGCAGCCCCCGTCCGATTTTGTATTCCCGGGCTATGTAAAACATCCGGGATCTTGTAAGACTTGGGCAGGCCCCGGATACCTCCAGCCATGCCATCCGGGAATCCCGCCAAACCAAAAAAGGCTCTGTAGTACCCTGGAACCTCAGGAGGAACACAAAGACGGAACGCAAGAAGCAAAGCAACCGACCCAGTTACTCCTTCAGCCCCCAGGCTGGCAACCACAGGCCAGGGACAGGCAGGCAGGCGGCAACCAAAGCACAAACATACGGTTTGGGTGCCCAGGAAGAGAGGGGGCTGTTGTGTTGTCCTTATACCCTCCTTCGTTTGAGTGACATATGTACTGATGGCGCTTCCATCACAGATTTGGGTGAATTCGTGAGTTCGACTTCTGTTCGACAACTCACTTGCAGAAGTAACCACGCAGTGTGAGACGAAGAAGTGCAGACTGCAGAGCATGCACACAATGTCAGCTGCAACAGCATGCACGGCGCATATAAGCCGTACACCTGAGCAGTTAATGCGACGGGAGCGACTGTGAAAAAAGGGGGATTCCGGGAATCGAACCCGGGACCTCTCCCATGCTCTCGATCATTCTCGATGGGCCTGGGAGTACCCGAAGGGAGAATCATACCACTAGACCAAATCCCCTCAGCGCGATGTCACTCTGTGCACTTCTTCTTGCTTATGTCAAGTAGGCTTGCCGACCAGTGGCACAAAACACGATGAATGGACTGGTTCTTTGAGCTCCTTCTCCTCTCCTCTGCTCCTTAGCTGCTGTCCAGTGCTGCGTGGGGGTTGGGTACGTGACTGACGAAGCTAGCAGAGGCTGAGTTTGCAAGCATCTCTCTCTGTCTCTATGGTGTCGCCTGCGACCCTGGGCTGTGCACCTTCATCGCTGAACGAGTGGCTGTGTTCATCAACAGGGCGCAGCTACAGCTCGACAAGACCTGCGACGCAGCACTTGCACTGTCCTCTATGTATGCATGCATGTATCAGTAAGCCTTTGTGTGCGAGTGCCAGCGATTTCCAGGGGTGTTGTCAGCTTTTTTGCCACAGCAGGTTACATTGAGTGGGCTGGCGCTGTTCACAACCTGCACCTCGCATGCGTAGGCAATGCCTACTAGGCGTGGATGTGTCAAGGTGTCGCCGCAAACCTGGATGTGCCCTAAAAGCGTGGTACACAACCAGAGGTGCAGCTTGTCGAGTGTGCTGATAAGCATCCAGTCACCGCTGCACAACTGGGTGGGCACGGTAGGAACGAAACATGGCAGATTCCTAGCGCACAGTGGTTACAGAACCCCAGGGTGGTGCCCAAACTACCCCATGGTTGAATTGCTATTGCCTTTTTGAGTATTGCGACCTGGTTGCAAGCTGAAAAGAAACGCTCATTGAAGAGTCTTAGTGGTACAAGGAGTCAGCTAGACTATGGGCATGTTAGGTTAGCAAGACTACCACAACAACTGCCACGAGTTGGTCGCATTCACTGGTCAAGTCCTGAACCAAGTTTGGTTCAGCATTTATTGGCACCAGTCTTGAGGCTTGCTCAAACCTTACTGCTCACGATCGGAAAAGAAGGAGTTGTCACCCTATATCACTGCCATTTGGCCCCCGCCATCACCCTTTCAATGTCCTCCACAGTCCTGGGTACGTTTGTCAAGGACTGCATGGCAGGTCACACACACTTCATTGAGGTGTGCGTATTGACCTCAGTCCGCATACAGCCGTATCTGACACCCCATGCAGTCTGGAACTGGCATGAACTACGCAGTCCAAGACATCTCAATCCTCAATTGGTTGGCAGCTGAACGGCTCACTGGCAGAGTTTGCATCTTGTACGTACAGATGGCACCTGCGCAAGCCTGCACAATTCCAGCGCCACACACGTCACATGCTTCTAGTATCAGGTGTCTTGACTTGTCGCACCTCTGCGCCCGTTTCTGTGATGACTATGTTGTCCTCCAGGCGCACACCCCCAAACTGCATGAAGGGCAGGATGGCCTCCTTCACCAGGAACTGGGACTTGGAAGCGTCCTGCACGTGCCATCGTGTGAAGGACAGGAAGCAGTTTTGACAGGTCAGCAGTAGGTTGCAGATCCAGACGGACGGTGCGTTGCATTCAGTTGCACCTTGCACCTACATACATACGTACTTGACGGGTACCATACACACAAGGGAGTCCCATGCAGCAGGCTGCGAAAGTTTACATGCCCCAGTTACTATGTGCAGAACACATAACCGCAGCCAGGTCAGTCAGGCGTACTACATGCCGCGGTAACTATGTGCAGCACATCTTTGGCCTGCAGGGAGAAGATTAGCCTGGACCTGTAGGCCTGCCACCAGTGACGTTTCAAGGCACAACAAAAGTTTGAACGTCTCAGCCGTGCAGTTGAGGGATACTGAATCATGATGCACATACTTCAAACCAATTCTACGCCCAGAACCTGGACGCGAGCCAGCTTGCCTCGGTACAGACAGGAAGACGTGACTTGCCCGCATAAATGAACATCACTTGAGAATGAACGCGCCATCATGCAGCACAGCAGGTGGCGTACCTCGAAGGCTGTGTTGAGCAGCGCTGGACTGAAGTAGCAGCCCGGCTCGCACGTGATCACATTGCCTGCCTCCAACTGCACACCATACACAGACGGGGCCTTGAGTTGTTTGCGATGTCCCTTGAGCCAAGGCAAAGCCCTACTTGTGATTGCTGCGTGTAGCCTCTCTAGTGGTCGTGCAGCATGATGAACAAGTTCTACAAGCCAGGTATCATCAGAAACACATGAAAAAAGCGCAGTTCCAATCTTAACTAACGAAGCAACTGAAGTGGCTAAGCCAGGCCCCCTGTGTGACTTGTAATTTCTTGCTGAGCAAGGCCCATCAGGTGTGAGGTGAACCAGCTAAAACAAAGGACACGAGATTTGCGGACAGGATAGTACCTCGAGGGGTGGCCACCACCACTACTATTACTGTCACGGTGTGTCGCAATCCCCTTCACTTGTAGGTTGGACGGGCTGCCCTCTTGTGAGGTGACTGTGTGCCTATATGTAGTGACCATGAGGAGGCCAAACCTGGTCGGTTGGCAGGGCCTGTGACCATTCTTCTAGTTTATGTTAAGGGCTGACCTTCAGTCTTGTTACTGCTTAGTTCTGTACAAGGGGTGAAGCCCTGAACTGTTTAGAATTGTTTCAGCGTAGCTGTTGAAGTGACTGTTTGGACTGCTGGTGCAAGTCCATCCCTGCTGCCTTTGCCCACCTTGCGAGCTGTGCGCAGCGACTTATAGCCCGGCCGCTGGATGCGCAGTGGCTGACCGGGCAGGTACCCGCCCACGTCGTGCGTGTCAATGCCCAGGAAGTGACCCAGACCTGGGAACACAAACACGGACAGAGCTTGCTGTCGGAACACACAGTGGTTTAAGGCGACATTATCTATGTGTTGTCAGGCCACAGGGTTCAGCTTAGCAGCCACTCAGGCTCCCAAGCTCTGTAACGGTCATGCGCGACCTGTCACTTTGGGGTATAGCACCTGGAGGGGTGACCACCACCAGGGAGGTGTGTCGCTTCACTCGTAAAATGGACGGGCTGGAGTCCCTTCCCTCTTGCAAAACGATACAGTACAACGGTAACCACAAAAGAAGTTTGCCGGTTCTGGGACAGTTTGTGTGAATTGGTCTGTATTACCGCCAGCAACCATTGTGTGTCAGTAA